>JAUMGZ010166209.1:0-15600 GCA_032359645.1 Pododesmus macrochisma
CATGCCGACCCCCATGGTCTGCCTGGTTCTTTGATGACGTATATATATGTGAAAGTCGTCTGCATGTGTGTATTTTGTTTGTCAACAAAGCTAAAACGCGGACATTGGTAGGAAATCGACAGAGCTGCTGAAAAGGGCAATCATAGATTTAAAATCACCTGGGCACAAGACGTCTGAAATTTTTAGATTATTTAATATCCCAGAATCTACAATCAGGTACATTGGGGGAAATATTTGACAACAGGAAGCGCTGAAAATTTACAAAGAAAAGAGAGGCCTTTAAAGGTGTTGCCGCACGATGGGACATGGCTTGTGCAGCATGTAAAATCTAGGGTTTTGCGGGACATTAAATTATCGATACAACGCCAATTTATGATAATGTTCACCAATCTACAATACAAAAAAAAGAAGATTTTTTTCATGTTAAGTAGCCCTATATTAAACGCTGTGTTGTCAATAAGAATACCCCCTAACACTACGAGGATGTCATCTTGAAAAATTGCGAATACTTTTGCTATGACGCTGTTGATCTAATTCTTATTTTTAGCAATGAAAATTGATAAATCATAGGTCAAATAAAATGACGTCTTCTTTTACAATTGTAGGTAGATCTATAACATTATAATCAATGAGTTGTATAAAAGATGTATGCTCTATTGGAATATTTCCAAAAGGTTATGATTGCAAATTTTTTTCCACAGACAACAGTGCCCACAAAATACAATGGGAAAGTGAAAATGGTTATAATGGAAATGGTCCAGTGATTCCGTTCACTGGGATACCATACATGGTATTGGGATGGGATGTAAGGGAATGCCAGCATGGTCCCGATAGAAATCTGCAAAACAAAATCAGATATGACAACAAGAAGGTTACACCAATATATATATATATATATATAATATACAGTACATTTACTAAACATGTTATATGTATAGATCTAAACTCTGCTCATCAAATAATCTGTACGGACAGTCATTGACCCAAAGTCTTGAATAAACATGGAGTTCGTTTTGAAAGAAAATGCACTTTACAGTATCAAATTGTTTTTTAACTGTTCATGTTTATTTGTTTTATTAGGGCTTAACGTTACTTCCAGAGTACTTCACCGATATGGTGAAAAAAGACCAAAGGAGAAAAACCAAATGATAAGACAGGAAATTCAGGAATAAAAACTGCGAAGGAATGGGAAATTAAAGTAAAAGAGCACATAACCTTAAACAATTTTTTGTTGGACTAATTAATAATAATTATTATGCTTTCTGTAAGAATCTTTCTATATAGTCAGTTATTATATATTTCCGCATAGTTTTATAAAGGAATATACAGCGAAGACAGTCTATGCGAAATAGTCAGTCATGCTGCTGACTCAACTATGCTGTTTTCACGCGAGATGGGCGGAGACTTTAGGTGACGTCATTCAAAGTCATAGATCATACAACGTCATTTGCCGCGTTTCACTATAACTGTCATTTCTATTGTATCAGTGTGAAACAAGCATGTTACAGTTTTATGTTTTCTTCTATACGAGGAGACAGTCAGCATAATAATAACAATAGAGTTGTGTTTTGCAGTTACTATGCCAAAATAGTTGACAGTGTTGGGACATAGTTCGAGTATTATATAAATGTCTTTTTAATAGCATGGATCTCTTCCCCTAAAAGAATACATCAGAAAACGACATTCCTTCGAGGGGCAGAGGAATCTGGGCCTAGCTAGTTGCTAAGTATAATTTATTATTAGTAGTTTAATTTCTGATCAAAGGAATAGGCCTCGTTATTGTAACATAAACAGGGCCAATATTTTACAACTTACACCCGTGCACGACCCTAACTTCCGGTCCTTAATTTTTCGCACATATTTTCAGTCCTGAACAAAGATGTCATGAGTATAATTCTTATTATTTTTACTATAATTACACGATCATATGTTTTATCCTGAAGCAGTGAGCAACTATCGAGAGATAGTCGTATTACAATATACCGCCAAGGTTTCAAATATTAAGAACTATCCAAAATCTTTCAGATTTAATATTCACGAACTGTCAAAATCATGAAATCACAACAAAAACAAACACAAAAGAACATATCTTACCCAAATAGATATCACCAAAAGATCCGCTGCCAATCTTTCTTCCAAGGCGATATTTGTTACCGACTCGAAGTTCCATCTGAAATAAATTTTAAACAACTGAGTCATTAAAGTGTTTCTTTCTAACTAAGGCAAAACTATGTCAAAATGGCTAAACGTCAAAACAAAAACAAGGCTACCATCTCGATTTAATTCTACTATATGGTTACCTTTTGAGGTTGGAATCACGATAAGGTTATAGTATAAGGTGAATCATATATTCTTTCATTGAATAAGTCCTCAAAATGGCTCCATTGGTGAAAGGAAAAGGGAAGATGCAATGGATTTTTATGATGTCAACTACGCCTTTCGTCCATTATTTACTTCGATATCGGTTGCCGACATTCAGTACGCAAGCGCAAGCATACTGACTTCCTGTATCTGAATTTCCCCTGAACATTGTGAAAGGTTTACGCCCTAGTGTAATATTAAAATACTAAAACAAGTTGAGGGCTTGGTGAACTAAAAGTTACACCTAAATGTATGGCCCGTGGCGCCGTTTATTTTTTGTTTACATTTTTTGTTATCAGTATTCGAATGAGTGATATCATGCACCTATTAAAAATTTACCTATTCGAATAGGTAATATCACAAAATATTGGAATAAAAAGTAAAAAGGTGCCCCATATTAATGACCTCATAGATTATTCCCAATGTTTACTTTCAAGCTGTGTGATGTTCCCTAATAAAGGTATAATGAGGTGTGCGTTACCGGCCGTTTAAGTTTGGATTTGGAAACAGACAATATTAAAGAAGCTATTGATCTCATCGACAAATCTGTAGCATAGATATTAACGGCCCCTTCAATTGATTTATTAAATTCAGGGATTGCGCGCATTAAACTCAAGGGATTTACGTTGGTTTGTTTGGGTTTTTTTTGGGTTTTTTTTTTTAAATTACTTCACATATTGTGCTTTGATATTGGCAGACGAGAGTATCTTTGTCACATGGATAAACTCATAATAGACACAACCTACTTTTGGGGTGGTCAGATATACGTTGTAGTCAAGTAACCTTACTTTGCGCCTCTAAATAATAAGTTTAAATGGACATAACAAAAACATTAAGAGAAACTGACGGTCAACACTGGGTCACGTAAAGGTAACCCCACTGACCTATTGAACTCTATTCTGCCAATATCAAACCACAATACAACTATAATATATAACACTAGTAACGCACATCTAACTCAGTGCTTTATCAAGTTGCTTAATTTGTCATATTGTTCACTGTTTGGATAAACGTTACATCACGGTGGGTGACACAGGGTGCAGCGGAAAACGCCCACTCTGCCGATGACCCCGTTTTCAATTATTGCTTCTTTCCACCTAAACGCCAAGGAAAGAAAACCAAAGGTGAGAAAAAATGAAAACGTTATATTCATAATTGTGTTTTTGCTTTTTTTGGTCATCGCGTATTTTTGGCTCCTTCGCATTTAATTGGAAGGAACGACAATGAACTTTTGGCCTTAACGGACACTATAGGCCTGCATGTTAATGTCCATGGAATTAAATCTTTTTAGCTCCTTGTTTTTTTTTTTGTATTTACTACTTCAGACCGCGTATTCGACTATCGATTCACCATATCAAGCACAATCCAAATCACCTAAAGAGAGACACGATTTAAGTGATTAATACCTAACTTTGATTGATTTGACGAGAGGATAAATGTCACATTTTTGAAGAGGGCTTGAATCATTTATTTTTCTTAGTTATTTATTGCTGTTTAATCACGTGTGCTTGTTTCGTTGAGTGCGTATAATCCGGACTCGTGCACGTCTACGAATTGCCGCGCAGCACTACAAATGAAACACCAGAGTTTCGTTCAATCATGACAAATATCTGGTACACGTCCTACGTCCTCTGGGGTACCGTAGTGGTCCGCTTTGCATAACAAGTCCTGACACTATGACGATTTGGCTCCGCGTTGGGAAATCGGGGTTTTTGCGGACCCGCGCGGATCATAGTGGTTCCCTTTCAATCCAGATCAAACATTGTACAGCGTATCTCTGAACCCTGCGAAGTGATAAAGTCCATGTCCGGACTGATATTCTGATGTTTCAGGTTGCGGTGGGTCCTAGAAGTTAATAGTTAATTGCGATATGCCACATGTTAGAAATTCTTGAACACAGCAGCTCTAGTGGCAATCTAATTAAAATTACATCTTGATTTTGCTCCCGTTTCTGATTTGCCAAGATGTAATTTTAATTAGATTGCTCTAGTGGCCCCATTTCAATCTAGACAAACTTCGCACAGCATTTCTCTCGACCCTGCCATGCAGGTTGCGGTAGATCCTTTTAATCGTGTCCAAAATCGGAAATAGTATTTAGGGGGTAGGCCAAGATTCCTGCCCCTCGAACGAATGCCGTTTTCTGATATATTCGTTTTAGGCGCCTATTTAGGGTGATATAGATACCACTATGTATATCAAATCGGGATTTTAGGACGGTACCATTCATTACGGACCCGCGGATCATAGTGGTTCCCCTTAATCATAGATCAATATTTGCACACGACAATGACAAAAATAAGAAACAGTGAAACTGGGATTAACAATTTATTTTGATAATACAAAATTGCAAACTGAAACACGCCACCAATAAATTATAAAATTTATAAGTGGAAAAAGCCAATGCTCTGTGTGAGAAAACCTAACTCGTCCCGAATTCCAGGTCTTGCTCCGAAGCAGCCGTCATTAATGGACACTTTAGAGAAAAAGAATCTATGAATTTAGAATAGACAAAACCTCGGTAAATCAAATCTACAAAGCCAAAGAAGAGGGGAGGGGGTAAACAAATCACGATGGTAATGATCAGAATCATTGAAAAAATAGTTACGCATTATTTCGTCCGCCTATGGTGTCTGCCTTTCTTTGCCAAGGATACTGCATATTGGTATTGCGCAACACAACCTTTTTAGAATGCGGTGGAGTCATGTATACGTAATGGTGCGATAACGCGAAAGATGATAGTGCGATAGAGACACAGGCACTTGTTTCAATCAATAACCCCTCCCGACATTGCCCAGGGTCGACAACGTATCCTACACATCTCTATGGGATACGTTGTCGACCCTGGGCAATGTCGGGAGGGGTTATTGATTGAAACAAGTGCCTGTGGATAGAGACTATCTCGCTATTGCAACACTGTCAATTAGGTAGTACGAGCCTGAAACTTTTGTAATTAGAACTGGATAAAAATGCAATGAAACTGAAGTATGAATACCACTATTAATAAAACAAGACACTTTTTTTTTTAAAAATCCATGGCAGAAATTATCTAATAATGAAATTCTAATTAAAACTATGGTTTGCATGAAAATTGTCAAAAAGGAAGACCCAAATTTTACAAAAATCATTGCTAGAAAGAAAAATACATGTCAAAAATATAATTTTAGAGTGGTTTGAATTTCTCTGATGTTTTGCCCCCAGCAGTTTTCCCGTCGGGTCGAGGAAGTGCAGATGGTAATGCAGTTCAAAGGTAGGCCGAGATATCCTCTGCCCCTCGAAACGAATGCCGTTTTTTTAAGGAATCTCGGCCTATTCAAAGGGGTCATTTCACGTCGCTGTTGTTTGTCCACGACACGTTCAGAAACCCCGACACTTTAAGTTTCTACAATTACCGGAAGACAAGTTAGTTATACTTTTGGTATGTATAGCGTTGTGCCCCAGGCACTTTCATAGGACCGTAACGTCGCCCCAACCCCCCGAAATGTTGCAATTTTCTCTAGTTTATATGACAAAATACCCGGAAAATACATAATGTATATATGTGCGGCAAAAAAAAAATGTTTTGCCCTCTACCGGTTCTCCCATGGCTACGCACGGGCCCTGTTTTAGCATTTTAGCAGAACTGCCGGAGACAAAACGTTACCACGTATACAAGTATACCGATCCTAATGGGCCATCGTAGTTGTAGCAACGATTGTGTTTGACCAATGGAATGGTACTATATGTGATCATAAAGTCACGCGTGCTCTCTCTCTCTCTCTCTCTCCATACTATTTTTTTGCAATTGTGTTGTGCATCCAGGAACTTACAAAAATGACCAGTCAAGATAACATTAAGACAGTAACAGTGACCTGTCAGAGAAACTTACACAGCAACAATGCCCAGTCAAGCAATTAAGACAGTAACAGTGCCCAGTAGAGATAACACTAAGACAACACCAGTACCAAGTCAAGCACTTAAGGCAGTACCAGTGCCCAGTCAATATAACTCACACAGCAACAGTGTCCAGACAAGCACTTAAGACAGTAACAGTGCCCAGTCAAGCACTTAAGACAGTAACAGTGCCCAGTCAAGCACTTAAGACAGTAAAAGTCCCCAGTCAAGATAACATTTAGAAAGTAACAGTGTCCAGTCAATACACTCAAGACAGTAAAAGTCCCCAGTCAATACACTTAAAACAGTAACAGTGTCCAGTCAAGATAACATTAGGAAAGTAACAGTGTCCAGTCAATACACTTAAGACAGTAACATTCTAAGATAACCTAAGACAGTCACAGTGCCCAGTCAAGATAACAATTAGTCAATAATAGTCCACAGTCAAGAAAACTTAAAACAGTATCAGTGTCCAGTCAAGATAACATTAGGAAAGTAACAGTGTCCAGTCAATACACTTAAGACAGTAACAGTCCCCAGTCAACATTACTGAGTATAGTAATAGTGACCCGTCAAGATGACATTAAGACAGTTGCAGTGCCCAGTCAAGATAATCTAAGACAGGAACAGTCCCCAATCAATGAAACATTAAGACAATAACAGTGCCCAGTCAATACAACTTAAGACAGTAGCAGTCCCAGTCAAAATTACTGAGTATAGCAATAGTGATCAGTCAAGATAACTGAGTATAGCAACAGTCCCCAGTCAAGATAACTGAGTATAACAATAGTGAACAGTCAAGATAACTGAGTATAGAAAGTGTTCAGTCAAGATAACTTAAGACAGTAACAGTGTCAAGTCATGCTAGGTGAAAACAGTCACAGTGCCCAGTCCAGATAACTTAAGACAATAATTTTGCCCAGTCAAGCTAACATAAGACAATAAAAATGACCAGTCAAGCTAACTTAAGACAGTAACAGTGTCCAGTCAATACAACTTAAGACAGTAACAGTGCCCAGTCAAGATTACTTAAGACAGTAACAGTGCCCAGTCAAGATTACTTAAGACAGTAACAGTGCCCAGTCAGACAGTAACTTTGCCAAGTCAAGATTACTTAAGACAGTAACAGTGTCCAGTGAATATAACTTAAGACAGTAACAATGACCAGTCAAGATACCTTTAGATAGTAACTATGTCCAGTCAATATAACTTAAGACAGTAACAGTGCCCAGTCAATATAACTTAAGACAGTAACAGTGCCCAGTCAAGATAACTTAAGACAGTAGCAATACCCAGTCAATATAACTTAAGACATTAACAGTGCCCAGTCAATATAACTTAAGACAGTAACAGTGCCCAGTCAATATAACTTAAGACATTAACAGTACCCAGTCAATATAACATAAGACAGTAACAGTGCCCAGTCAAGACAGTAACTATGTCCAGTCAAGATTACTAAAGACAGTAGCAGTGCCCAGTCATTATAACTTAAGACATTAACAGTGCTCAGTCAAGCTAACTTGAGACATTAACAGTGCCCAGTCAATATAACATAAGACAGTAACAGTGCCCAGTCAAGACAGTAACTTTGCCAAGTCAAGATTACTAAAGACAGTACCAGTGCCCAGTCAATATAACTTAAGACATTAACAGTGCTCAGTCAATATAACTTGAGACATTAACAGTGCCCAGTCAATATAACATAAGACATTAACAGTGCCCAGTCAATATAACTTAAGACAGTAACAGTGCCCAGTCAAGCTACATTAAGACAATAAAAACTAGATGAAACTTGAAGGGGGGCCTTCGTAGATACCCCCCTTTAATGGTCACCACCTTAAAGGCCTCTACCCTGTGCATATAGCATGTAGGTCAAAGGTCAAGGTAGAGGTTGCAGTGACCTACTTTTGATATGCGACAGACCGCCTTACACACAAGTACCCTTGTATTTTTGTGTTAAAGGGGAGATACCTTTATTTATAGTTGACCAAGAGTTGTGGTTCTTACGTACTGCACACTGTCTCATGGTGATTATCATTTGTACTAAATATCATAAGAATATATCAAATAGTTTAAGATTAATGCTCCGGACAAAGGGTGGACAGATGGGACGGACGGACAGACGGGAGCGACGACCATATGCCACTGAAATTTTTCGAGGGAGCATAAAAACTGAAGACAGCAAAAAGGACCATTCAGGATAACTTAAATCAGTGGCCAATCAAGAAAGCCTAAAACCACACATAACAACAATAACCAATCAGAATAACTTAAGACAGATTCAGTGACCAAAAGACAGTAACAGTGTACACTAGATCATTTAGGTTGTTTACAGTGACCATTCAAGATACCTTCAGATAGAAACAATGACTACTTAGTAATAGTGACCATCATGTCCATCTGGTTTAAATGGGTCTATATGTAAATTGATGTCATTTGAAAACTTTTGACCATAGGGTTATGCCTTGAAAAAGTTGGTTCTCCATGATCTAAAACAGTAGCTACTTCTAATTTACGAGAAGATTTGTGAAATTTTATCAAATTTTCTCCATTTGGACCCTAAAGTGACCCTCCATGGGTACTAAGCCTTGTCATTTGAACAAATCTGAACCCCCTTCCCCTAAGGATGATATCTACTAAGTTTCATTGAATGTGGTCCATAAGTGTTGGACAAAAAGTCGAAAATGTGAAAAAGTATCATATTTGCTATACATGTATATAGTATATAACTTTGACCTCAAATTGTGTGACCTTTTTTTACCCTAGGGTCATGCCTTGAACAAACTTAGTTCTCCATTCCCTAAAGTTACTATAAACCAAAGCATTAGGCTCTCGGCCATCTAGTTTATTAAGAGATTTTTTATATTTTGTCCAATTTTACCCATTATGGCCCCTAAAGTGGGGACCCTGTAGGGCTGAGCCCCTCATTTGAACAAATCTGAACACCCTTCCCCTAGGGATGACTTCTTTCAAATTTGGATGAAATTGGTACAGTTGTTTTTGATTAGAAGTCGAAAATGTAAAGTAAACATGTTTGCTATTTATATATATATAATGTTGAACTTTGACCCCAAAACATGTAACCTATTTTATACCCCAGAGTCATGCCTTGAACAATCTTGGTTTTCAGTGCCCTAAAGTTACTACATACCAAAGCATTAGGCTCTAGGCCATCTAGTTTTATAAGATTTTTTTTTGAAATTTTGTCAAATTTTCCCACCTTTTGACCTCATAGTGGCGCCCCCTGGGGGCCGAGCACCATTATTTAAACAAATCTGAACTCCCTTCACAAAATGATAACATCCACAAACTTATGATGAAATTTGTCCAGTAATTTTGGACAAGAAGTAAAAAATGTGAAAAGTTTGCATATTTGTAAAAGTGTTTAACTTTGACCCCAACATGTGTGACCAATTGTTTTGACCCCAGGGCCATGCCTTGAACAAATTTGGTTCTCCATGCCCTAAAGTTGCTACATACCAAAACATTAAGCTCTAGGCCTTCTAGTTTATTGGAAGATTTTTGAAGTTTTGTAAAAATATCCCCCTTTTGATTCCCCCTGGGGGCCCAGCCCCTTCATTTGAACAAATCTGATTCCCCTTCACCTAAGGGTACTTCCTACCAAGTTTGGATAAAATTGGTCCAGTGGTTTAGGAGAAGAAGTCGAAAATGTGAAAAGGTTATGAACCTTCGGTCCAGATGGACTAAAAACTCACAGCAAATCAATGATTTTTTTTTATTTTCAGTTTATAAATAATAAAACAATGTTACAAAAGATAGAAATTTCTATAAATAATTATGTTTACAGTATTAAAATTGATACATAAAAACATGATTTAAATACAAAATATTTTAGAATATTTCATCAAACAAAACAAAACAAACTAGATCAGATAATCAATATCCATAGAATAAGTTAAGGAAATAACACTAGCAACAAGCACACTGTGTATACAAGCCAATGGCATAATAGATTAATTGTCAACATTGCACACAAAAAACTAAACTGATCCACTTCAACTAACAGTGAAACTTTCCAAGAGATATTTACTAATCGGCACACCTTCATGCCCTCAAGCATTATCTAAACACTTGCATTTACATAACAGATCTAATGATTTAATGTTTCAATTTGTATAAATCGCAGGAGATCAAGGTATTTAAGTTTGTATTATTTACTATATGTCAAAAAAATTTAACACATTAGTTTTGGATGTGTTAACTAAAATACCAGGTAAATGGTATTTGTAAAGCCATAACCAATTTAAAATATGTAACCCTTGGGGTTCTCCAGCATCTTGAAATCTAATTCCTCGATTGTATTTTTTTTTAAACAAGTGTATTTATTTTCCCCTCGTACAGACAGTAATTTCATCTCATTCCTATTTAATTTTTCTACTGTATGGAAATCTGATGTCAATATTACTCAAATGAAAAATGGTACAGTTCTTAAAAAGGTTTATGCAACATTTTGTGAATGAATCAGTGTGCATACAACCAAAAATACACTATATAGACCATAAATAGGAAACTCATGATACTTATAGTTCTGTTTACTTGTGTCACAGTTAAACACCAATAACTCTTAAACATTATTCTTCCTGTAAACAAAGTGAAATGAACATATCAAATATACATTTAAGATATGTACACAACTTTTAAACATTTTTCATTAAAATATTTGATTGGTATAGGTTTTTCTGGAACATTCAATAGATATTGACTAAGGTGATAAGAAAGTTTGGTGTTTCTATAATTGACTTAATTATTATTTTGGCAAACAAACACTTTAATTGATTACTTTAATTTGTGTTTTCTATTAATATGAGACTACACTTGTAATGTACACAAAGAATAAATTAAAACAATATCAGAATACATGTTCACTATATGAGATACTTAAATGATAGCAATATTGTTGTTTTATCTTTTCTACAGCAACATATTCTTCAGCTATCATCTACATAAAAAGACAACAAACAAAGAAGCGTGTCCCTTACATTTCATACAATTTGTTATCAAGGTCTACACACAAATTGAATTGCAAAACATATTTCATTGTACATATGTTTTTATAAATCAATCTAATTATTTCATAACATAAAAAAAACAACGGAAATTAACATTTAGGTCAGCAAAATTGACAATAAAGAAAACTTAAGATACTCAGCGGTTCTTATATCCATCTTGTTGGAATAAAACTATAATTCCCTTTGTTTTTAGTAGTTCATCAGATGCAGTTTTTTTTATTAAATTTCATCAAATTTTACACTTTTTAATATACCTAGTGGCACCCATAGGCATTCATTTGAACAAATCTGAAACACCTTTCTCAAGGGATGCCTCCTACCATATTTGGTTGAATTTGAAGTTGAAAGTGTGATAAGGTAACATATTTGTTTAGAGTTTATCTTTGACCCAAAAATGGGTCATACATTTAACAAACTTGGTTCTTCATGCTCAATGGATACAATACATATGCAAGCATTGAGCTCTAGTTCTTGCAGTTTATTAAAGGATTTTTTTTTTAAAAAAATTGTCAAATGTTCCCTTTTGTTATGGCCCTGGCTAGTGACCGATTCCAATCATTTGACCAAACTTACCCCCCCTTCAAGAATGCTTTTACAAAGTTTGGTTGAATTGGTCCAGTGGTATGGAGAAAGTCAAAATGTTTAAAGTTAAAAACACACAACAACATCAATGTACAGGAATGGATAAAGTCCATCTTGGACCTTTAGTCTGAATGGATTAGAATACTAACACAACCAATGAATAAAGCCCAACTTTTGTTTTTTAAAAAGGTCAATGACATTTAAAAATTCATAATTTAAATAAAGCGGTATAAATAACATAAATACAAATTCCCAATTCAATTTCTGGATTACTTGCTAGATTCTACAAAAACTTTGCATACTAAATGTATTAATACACTGATATAAAAGCAACAATGATACATCTTTTTTAATACATAACGTTCTTCTCCCTACAAACTATATTACAGTGGTTATATGTTCTCTTTACATTTGTATATGAGTATTTAAAATAAGTGCAGGTAATGTTTTATTGAAATTAAGTCCAAACACTGAACTATCATCATCAATGACAATACAAAGCAAATACAGAATATATGAAATCAATGAATAATACCAGAAGATGGAATACTGTCATCACAGCTGAGGAAAGAGTAATCTCCCTTGATACAGATAAAGTATTAAATACAGCACATTGTATAACTATAAAAAGGCTACACAATATCATTAAGAGTTTGTTTAGCTTACACATTTTGTCAACACCTAGAATACAAATTTTACAAATGTTTAGGTCAAAGCTATTCAATTTGAACTTTAAAAATTGTTAAAATCAGTCATTGTAGTAAATGATGGTATTACAGTTGTTATATTATCTATTGTCATACTGCAAAGATAATCTTGTACTCTGATTCGTTAACTTGTCACACTACACCAGACAGTATCTGAAATCTTGAGAGAGTATATTAAATCATGCACAGTTTGGTGCGGTAGACTAGTCTATTGTAGAGTCATGATGCCAGTCAATAAAAATAAATCTGTTACCGGTATATGGCGAACTAGCCCTATCCCTTGGTGGTAAACAAAGGACGCTTTATCGACTGCCTTGATCTTATTACTCAATCTTATCTGTTCATGTATGTGTCTCAACATGTTAATATCTTTAAATACCTTTAAATTTGATTATGTCCAACATAAACAGTGAAAATCACTTCGTAATCACCGCTCGTTGACCAGCCATTTTTAAATTATGTCTATATGTGCGCGGCCAGCCTTCCTTATAAATACTCACGAAATGTGCACAGCTTATACATATTTATGCATATTCAGCAGGTAGGCAGACCTTATTTATTTTGTGGATCTACATATAGTCTGGCGTCATATGACTCGATCTGTATCAATAGCAGCAACATGGTAATGTGGTAGGGGAGGTAATTCACATTACATATAGCTGCAGTAGTTGGTTTATAAATTTCTTTTTAAAACTATACGTGTTATATTAAACTTAAACTTCATAATTTTAATTTTACAAATAAAATGCATGTACAAACTTTAACAGAAATGTAACTTGTTTTTATGAAGTTACATAATTGAAACTGAACGTTGGTGAAATAACTCTTTCAAAATTATCATTTCTTTCAAAGCTCTCATGGCTGAATGTTGCTGAAATAACTCTCATTCAAAGTTATCATGGCTTTGCAGTATGACAAATTCCTTATTTAGGTATTTGGCAGGGTATGGGCGAAGGGTACATAAAATCCTGACATGGAACCTGAGACCATGTACCCTGCCAAAGACCTGTTTAACTAATAATGTATTTACACTTTGAGAAATACTCCATGTTAATATAAAGACTAAGTGGCTGCGACCTACATTTTAAACCTTATTGCCTTTCTATGACTTTCAATTTGTATAGTTTTTATTCAAAAACATACTTCAGTTTAAGACAAATATTATTTGTAATCCCTAGGATAATTTTATAAATTTAAAGCAAAAAATCCTTATCTAGGACTACAGTCCTGTATGACTTGGTGGTGGGCTACTTAGCACTGTGGGTGCCCTTGTTATTATATTTTACACAAGCTCTTGCAATCTAATAATTTACCAAAATTAACAAAAGCACACAAAGAAAAGTAATTAATCATTATCATGATGATTTCAATAAGTTCCCAACCCCACCTTGTTTCAAGTTTTTTTGCCATTTCTCCCAAGGAGTCTTACCTAGCTCATAAAACAAACTATCTGATCAAATTATGTCGATTTGCACATCATTTCAAGTTCAATTGCACTACATTTTAAAGTGTATCTCTGATCAATGTTGCTTTCACTACATTTACAGGAGTAAATCTCTCTGAACAATGTTAACTGCATAAAAGTTCAAGAGTCTCTTCTCAATTTAATTGGAAATTATTCATTTTACGCCCTTTACTTTTCAGATTAGATAATTCTGTTGAAATAATTACTCAACTTATTATGTATACATGTAAAAAATTTGAAGGTGCAAAATATATCCTGTCTATATAGATCGGTTTTTATCTTAATGGCCAATAATATTTATTTGGAATTTTTTTCAGGTATGTTTCAGACTTGGTAATATTCATTCCAACACTTGTGGACCACGTGGAAGCAAGGCAGCATAGCCATGACTTTAATGATATGTGCATGACAATAGAAACATTGACTGTAGAACAAAGTGAAGGATTGGTCAGAAATCAACCAGTATCTGTGATAAAGATTTTCTGCTCAAGAGTCAATAGATCACATGGACTTGTTCAACCAATGAGGTTTGCTGATCTTCAAGCTTTCCTGAAAAGTTTCAAAATATTGGACTGTTTGAAATATTTCAATTTGAATTTGGTTAAACTTGACTTCTCCAGTAAGCTGCATCATGACTATTGTCACAAGTTGGAAGGCATCTTGATGACATTAAACCGTAATTCTTGTATTGGAGATTACTTAAAGTCCTTATGTCAAAGATTTACAGAGAAACCAATGACCCTAGCCGTTCGTGCAGCCTACAAAGTTCTACTGAACTTGGGCTTTATTGAACATATCAATGTTTCCCTCCATTCAGATTCACCATTAACTGCCAGTGTACAGTCGTCCATTGCTGTGTTACTGCTGCGTAGTCTTACTCAATCAGGTGCAATAAAAAGGAACACCTCGGGAGTAATACCGCCAGTAATAAACTTTGCTGTTGTTCCTTTCCAACACTGCTCATTGGAACATGATGAAACTTGGAAAACAATCCTTGGAAGAGTTCTAACATTTGCAAAAAAGCTTGACATTCATGACTTATTGGAGCCTTTAAAGCTAAGTCTGAAAGGATTTCGCTTTTTGGATGACCAATGCGTAGTATGCTGTTATTGTGGTATGAGTATTCCATGGTTTTTGAAACGAACAGCAACTCATCAGACATGTACATTAAACGACTTACAGTCAAGGCCTGTTTCATCTTCTCCTGGAGGTCAGCTTGTCAAGATAAAGAGTCACTTGTACTCCGAGAATAATACTGTTGCTGAGCCAGTTTTAGGAGCTGTCGGGGGGATAGGTATGTACCTTACTTGTTTTTAGTCCAACTAGACCAAAGGTCCAAGGTGAATTGTTAGTCCATCTGGACCAAAGGCACTGAAAGGTCAAAGGTGAACTTTTCTCATACAAATCCTGTCCGTCGTCCGTCTGTTGTAAACTTATCACATTTTCGACTTCTTCTCCTAAATTTGACAAAATTTCAAAAATCTTCTTATAAACTAGAAAGTCTAGAGCTTAAGGAGGCCGACTCTAGTTCGAGTGCGCATGTTCAATGCGCAGCACTGATTATCAGATGTCGTACAAAAATAAA
>JAUMGZ010166220.1:0-15600 GCA_032359645.1 Pododesmus macrochisma
ATAGGCCTTGTAGTTTAATTGTTTTTATGAGATGAGTTTTTATTCAGCCCTCGAGCATGTATTGATCTAAAGTCAATTTAAAAAACAAGAAGTAGATCACGCAAAAAAAAAACACAACGACAAACAAACAATAGCTGCATCAAAAAGTCATCACCAGAATGAAATTAAGAACTGAAAAGGGACCAACAAAAATAAAAAATTTAAAACTGACGTCAAACTAACCAATTGACTGAGATGACCACGCCCGTTAGACAACTCTTTACCCTTGATCGTCAATGTATAGCTGTTTAAGTTATACTTGTGTGTTTTTAATAAGTCGCCTCAAATAAAAAAATCCTTGTTTTTTGTGGGTTTTTTTGTTTGTAATTTAACATAGCGTTACGTGTTGGTTTTTCTTAAAGGATGTCATATCTCAATACATAATGTCATTCCTTGTTTTATGTTGAGAAACGGTCCTCTGTATGTGTGTGTAAATCTTCCTTCCGACATGTATATGTTCGATACACTCTACCGGTGATCTAATAATGGCACTCCTGTTAGGTACAATAAGGATGCAATTCTATAGTATCAACAAAAAAATGAGGTTTATTTGTGGTTTGGCTGTTTTTACGTACAGGCTGAGTTTGTGACTTATGTCATTGCATGATCTATAAGGTTACAAAAAGTATTAATGGCAAACTGAGATAAAGCTCTTAAGAATGATTATATACAAGGCATTTTTTTTTAGAAATATCTACGCATAATTCTTTTTACACTAAATTGCTCATTCTCAACCCAAATATAGGCGAGAGTGATTTATATTTTCTCTTATCTGAAATGTACAACGGTTCATTATAACTGTTGCAAACCGCGCAAAATCCAAATTGGATGCCAATAAATCATATCCATTCACTATTGAGCAAATTTGTTTATCTATGGAAGCCGGTTATGAACATCCGAATATCTTGTCTGGTGCCGAGTCAATTTTTGAACATTTTGAAAACAGTTCAATATATTTTAACAGTTAATGAGTAGTAGTCAACATATTGTTCTTTCACACATATGTGCTTTTTTATTTGCTGAATGTCTGCCCGTGGAGGTATTCATTATATTTACATTTGCTTTTATTATTTCCGGTAAACTAAAGCACATTTGTATGGCCTGTATCTCGCAATACACGCCATTGCAAGCCTTATCACCAAAATGTTATGCGTAGTAATTTAGGACTGATAACATGCCTACGTATCCGAGTTTGAAAAATTACACAATGAATTATAATCATTCAAGTTTTAATTTCATAACAAAAGATTATTTTGAAGGAATAAATCAAAACTGAATATAAATGTTGAGATACAGTTGGTTTTGTTTTACTTTTTAAATATTTTTCTCAGTGCAATATAATGGATACGAGAAACTATGCCTCTTGCTCTAATTCTTGAATGCTATCCCTCAACAATGCTCACCACATCGACAGAGGCGGATAATTTGAAAATTCTCATGCACAGCGTGTATGGTTTCCTATTAGAATTTTTTTTTTAAACATATAAACATAAGCAATAAACTGTCACCCTATGGCGATGATGGGCGTATATGAGGGCAAAGGTTGGCTGAACAATTAATCATTTGGGCTGATTTGTGCCATTTGGTTATTTCATTTTTTCGCCTCCTACTAGACAAAGAAGCATTAATTATCGCTGCTTGAACTTCGTGTTGTCATCGCCCTTCGTTATTTCGTTTCGTAAGACACGAATGCGATATAACGATACGACGAAAATGATTAGGCGATAGTTAGTCTGTTTGTTTCGGATATAACTCACTGATCAAAATTGATAATAAATTTAATAAAAAAAATGATAAACTAGAAACTCTGTGATATTTCTCTTCAATTTCTTCATGCTTTTATTTAGGACTATGTTTAATTGTATTGTCTTGATGTCAAATGCGCAAATTTATCCATCAAATTTCTTTTTAAACTTAATTTACAATTTCTACTTTACATATTTTGACTTAAAAAAATATTTCTCAACACAATTCTGAACTTTCCCCCCATTATGTCATGCTTGTTAATGTTTTAAACAAACCATAAAGTCGGTTGGTTTTTTTTAAAACAAACATAAAATTTGTGAAATATAACTTTTTTGGAATTTTAACCAAAAAAATAAGGGCTCAATGGAATGCCTAAATTTTCACAAAATCATCTTTAAATGATATTATGTTGAATATATGAAATTTCAAGAAAATCTAACCGTTAATCTTTGATGTGGTGAGCCTCCTTAAGGGGAAGATTCTCCATGTAATAACAAGTATTAAATTATATTGGGCCAATATCCCTTAAGTGTGTCGGATGATAGGTCAATCAGCAAGCACGATCCATCGTCTATAAAGATGTTTGTCGTCTGCAAATATTTCTGTCGCAGACGTAAGACATGAAATGACCGATTAACAACGATCAGAATTCTCAAATGAACAATGTACTGAATGTGTACCTTAATCGGAGATAAAATTATTTGAAAATAATCACTAAAGCTAGTAAATGAGAAAAAATAGCAAAGAAATATTTAAAACTGTCAAGACTATAAATCCAAATTGAGTTGCGACCTTATAATTTCTGTACAATATTGGTTTCAATTTATCCGAATGTAGATTTACAGTTATAATGTTGTCCAAAATAGGTGAATTCCATCCAATATGGCCACCTGGGCTTCTAGAATACAACAATGCAACTGAAACATGCCATCAATAAATGTGATATTTATAAGGGAGAAAATCCAATACTCTGTGTGAAACACCCTCGTCCAGAATTCATGGTCTAGCTCCGAAGCAACAGTAGTTTATATCTTTATTGGCAAATTATGTGAGCGGTTGGTTGTTTAGATGATTGACAGCGCCATGAAGTGTATTTACTAAAATTGTAATAGTATGTTTTAAATATACGTAACACTTCTTGGGAAGGTTGAGGCCTCATTAACCAGTTAAACTACACCACCTAGTTTAGTGCTGGGTGACCGTCCTAAGTCGGTCTGCATGGATAACAAGTTTTGAGGATTGTTATTAACAGTCATCCTGTTTTTAGTCTATCTTTTCTCATACAAATCACGTCCGTCGTCCGACCGTCCGTCGTCGTTTATTTTTAACATTTTCGACTTCTTCTCCTGAACCACTAGACCTTTTTTATCCAAACTTGGTAGGAAGTATCCCTAGGGGAAGGGGATTTAGATTTGTTCAAATAAATGGGCTGGGCCCCAAGGGGCGTCACTAGGGGGCCAAAAAAGGGAAAACTTGACAAAACTTAAAAAATCTTCTAATAAACCAGAAGGCCTAGAGTTAATGTTTTGGTATGTAGTAACTTTAGGGCATGGAGAAAAAAGTTTGTTGAAGGCGTGACCCTAGGGTTAAATAGGTTACGCATTTTTGGGGTCATAGTTCAACACTATAGCAAATATGTGTACTTTTCCCTTTTTTTGTCCAAAATTACTCTACTAATTTCATCCAAACTTGGTAGTAAGTATCCCTAGGGGAAGGAAATTTAGATTCGTACAAATGAAGGGGTTCAGCCCACAGGGGGCGCCACTTTGGGGTCACAAAAGGGGTGAAATTTGACAAAATCATAAACTAGGAGGCCTAGAGCTTAATGTTTTTTGTATGTAGTAACTTTAATGCATAGAAAATGAAGTTTGTTCAAGGCGTGACCCTTGGGTCAAACATAGGTAACGCGTTTTAGGGTCAAAGTGCAACACTATATGTATAGCAAACATGTTAACTTTTCACATTTTCGACTTCTTGTCCAAAATAACTGGACCAATTTTATCCAAACTTGTTAGGAAGTATCCCTATGGAAAGGGGATTCCGATTTGTTGAAATGAAGAGCTGAGCCTCCAGGGGCGCCTATTTTGGGTCCAAAAGTGGGAAAATTTGATAAAAATTCAAAAAAAAATTCAATAAACTATAATATCTAGAGCTTAATGTTTTGGGATGTACTAGCTTTAGGGCATGGAGACTTAAGTTTGCTAAAGGCGTAAACCTTGGGTCAAAAAAGGTTAGGCATTTTGGGGTCAAAGTATAACACTATAGCAAATTTGATAACTTCCCCATTTTTGACTTCTTGTCCAAAATTACTGGACCAATTTCATCAAAACTTGGAAGAAGTCACCCCTAAGGTAAGGGGGTTCAAATTTGTTCAAATGAACGGGCTCAGCCCCCAGGAGGCGACTTTTTCGGGGCCATCATGGGTAAAATGTGACCATGTATTAAAAATCTTCTAGTGAACTGGATTGCCTAGAACCTAATGCTTTGGTTTGTAGTAACATTAGGGAATGGAGAATCAAGTTTCTCTAAGGCGTGACCCTCGGGTAAAAAAAAGGTTACACCATTTGAGGTCAAAGTTCAACACTATATATATATAGCAAATAAGATACTTTTCACATTTGCGACTTCTTGTCCGACACCACTGCACCGATTTCATCGCAACTTGGAAGATGTCATCCTTAGGTAAAAGGGGGTACAAATTTGTTCAAATGATGGGGCTCAGTACTTAGGGAAGGTCACTGAGGGGCCCAAATGGGGAAACTTTTACACAATTTCAAAAATCTTATAAAATAGAAGGCCTAGTGCTTAATGCTTTGATTTGTAGTAGCTTTAGGGCATGGAGAACCAACTTTGGTCAAGGCGAGACCCTAGAATCAAAAATATTCAAATGCCAATCCAGATGGACGTTAAGGCCCAATGGGCCTCTTGTTATAATGTCTCAAAGTTTATTGGAAAGTTGTTGCTGTAATAACCAGGTCAATATATCGAAGGATTTTGATATTCAAAACAATTTATTTTGAGATTGAGCTCTTTCTATATACACTCTTTAAAAAGTTAACTCCAAAAGCACAACTTACAATAAATGTCAGTGCAAAAACGGGCCGATTCAACATGCAATAACAAGAATCGACGTTTATTGGGCTAATAACAAGTTAATATTATATTTCGAACGGTGCAAATGTGGACTATCGTCTGCTAAGACTTATGCCACATACGTAAAACAAGAAATCACTGATTAACAATGATCAGATTTCCCAAATGAGTAAAGAAACAGCGCAATGATTGGACATAAAATGGCCCATTATAAAAGGGTCGATAGATTAGCTAAATTAAAAAGAAATAAAAGTCTTTGTTTCTGCAGTGACCTTCTGTAATTTCTGTCTTGTGTTCGTAGCTACTTACTTGTAGGCAGGTTTGAGGATGAATTTTGCTAATTTTAGGATGAATTTTGCTAATTTCTCTAAAATATTTACAAAGGTCAAACTTTCTGATAAGTTATGGAAGGATTAACGAACGACACAATTGTTTTGATCAATATATGGGATTTTTGTTTGTTTTTTAAAAAAAAAAGTCTGAACTGTACAAGACAATTTACAAACGACATGTATATACATCGTAAGGCTTAAATACTATACGTTAACTCCATAAATACAACAAAATTACTGAAATTGATACATTATTTAAAATTAAGAATTTAAACTTTTCCAATGCCTCTTTAGTTTAATATTTTCATTTCTCTAGACGCCATGCTTCTTCGCCAAGCTTTGTATTATCGTCTTTGTTGTTGCTAGCCTCTTGTAGTTGTTCGTGTTATACAAATTAACTATTGACTAAATTATCGACAGAAACGAACCGCGTTGGTGAAATCAAATCTTGCAAAAAGTGCGAGCCCTCGCTAATCTGATCTCCTGGGGTAGAGTATTTAGTATAGTTAATAAATTTTCATCAACAACGTAAGGTTAAGCGTATCTCCTGGGTCAATCTATACTCTCATGGCGGTATTGCCTTACTGTTATAGTGGGATGTCTTACACAATCAATTTATACTTAATTTGGTTGGGAGTCTTCGATGGATAAATGGCGGGACGATTTACGGATTTCATCATTGATAATGATATATAAATGACCCGGATGGAATTAAGCAAGCTTACTCATTCATCAGTGTGGATTTCAGTATTCATCTCGTCAATTTTGATTGTTTACATGTCTCTCTAGTTAGATTACGCGAATAAGCGAGATTTTTGGTTGTTGGTTTTAAAAGACAATCTACAACGAGTGAAATGTCAAAAAATTAAACAAACAACGACAAAAGTTAAGAAAATGGTGAAATGTCTTAAAAAATAAAAAAGACAAAAATATGAGTAAAAGCTCATTGGAATTAAAAATCCACAGTAATATAATATATTCTATGAAAATGTTGTGGGAGAATGGATCTTAGTTTAAGCCTGCACAAAACTGGTTTCAAGCTTTAGCAGGGTAATACACCACCCAGACTTCGGCCTGCTTTCAGGAAGATTTATGGCCGCCATCATGATACAGTGGGGGATTTTACAAGTCTGTTTCTGATATAATTACATACATTATCCCTAAGTCATAGTTTGAATTTCCTTACATCAAAGTTTGACTTTCCTTAAGTCATAGTTTGAGTTTCTACCAGTAATTAATTTGGCTTCATACTTGCCTGTATTCTAGATGTGTGTGCTTGACTGATATACGGCTTTCGTACTTCGGCAACCCCCTTTATTAATTGTTAGTAAGTCAATCAATCATTCCATCCACCATCCGTCCGTCCGTTCGTCTGTCTTTGATTATATATATATATTTTATTAATATATTTATATAACAAGAAGAATGCACGGTAAAGGGGGGGGGGTTATTCCTCGTTGCACTATCTTTACCGCTCTGCTTTATTTGCTCGCCTTCGAAGAAGGGGCGCTTATGGAATCACCCCGATGTCGGCGTCGGCGTTGGTTTAAGTTTTGCTGCAAGTGTTGAAATGCACTAGTATACAATTAAATATGTGTACTAGGATGCTGATATTTGTCATGAGGGTAGTTTGGGGGTATTACAATCATTAAATGGAGTGAAATTGGAAATATAAAAAAAAAAAAAAAATGAATTTTGACATGTTTTTGGACTTAAACTTTTTCCAGTTTAAAGTTTTGCTGCAGGTGTTGAAATTACAATCAAATATGTAAACTAGGATGCTGATATTGGGTACGAGAGTAGTTTTGGGGTCTAAGACTCATTAAATTAAGTGAATTTGCAATATTTAAGAAAAAAATATTCTCCGATTTCGTTCAAATTTGTATACAGATGTATTATGACACTGCAATTTCAACTGTGTATGATTTGTTTCCGATTTGATATCAAAAGATAACGGCCAAGGCCTTTGATATGTCAAAATTTAGATATTGCCTGATTTTGACTAAATTTGGTGCTCAGATGTATATCTACACTGTGACAACAACCACAGATATGTAATTTTTTCTGATCCAATATCTAAATTGGGACATCGTGTGATGAAAGCCCCATTACAATTCACACTCATTTAAAAAATGCTTTTTAGAGGCGAGCTATGCTGTTCTCAAACAGCTCCTGGTGATAATGTTGCTACTTCTATTCCTCTCCTGACAATAACTGTGACTTTTTCTTATGGTGACACTTGCTCCTTTTTTAAACAGTGGAAGAGGTTACCATATACCGCAATGACACGGAAGCATCGCGGCGGGTGACACATGTGTAGCAGGAAACGCTTACCATATCGCGAGCACCTGGTTTTGCTTCTAGTTTTATTTTAATAAAATTTGTGAAGTTTCCATTTTTAGTTAATAAATGTATATGTTTGGTTATTTTTCTGTGTGCGTCCAACGTTGTCACTTTATTTGCCCAGGTCTATGGACTTACGGCTTTAGAATTCCGTCTTGGTTTTCCGATTTACTACTTATACTAGAATTCCATGATATTGACATACGTGAAAAAATTACCATACCTGAAAAAGGTTTGATCGTATAGGTCCGGTTTAACATCACCTTCCTGCATTATCCTTACCAGCAAAGGGTTGCTGATGTATGTATATATGAGTTTTAAATATTGTCAATCGATGAATGCATGCGTTGTTTTTATTCTGCTGCATTCCTGGACATATTAAGTTGAATAGTTTTTTTTTTGATAATCTTATATATATATACCCACTTTCTCAATATAACCACCAAGCGACATAAAGTTTACTTCAATAGATAAAACGGTTTTATTCACATGCTGTTCACATGAAGATACTTTTAAGCATTAAAATGAATGTTCATCGATCGAAATGAGTAGTTAAATGTCTTCAGCGTACCATAGTGGCCAATGTAGAAGACGATTGATTATTCATCATCAATTTTAACTCGTATGTATCGATCAAGGAACTGAAGGGTTGGTGGAATATGGCAAACGAACTAATCATTTAATAAGATACCTTCAAGGAAATAAATTAAGATATTTTGAGATATCTTAGTTGTTTTTAGATATCCTCAATGTTTAAGACATCTATTCATTTTAATCAAAACATTTATCTTAAGATTGTACACGAGTAAATAAGAAATGTATATATCTGAATTAGGATAATTTTTGTAGATATCGACGTTCCAAATGAAGATATTTGATAATAGTCTAGATAGACACTCAGATAAAAGATTTTATCTATGATTCAGTGTCCATGTTATGTAATCCCTATCGAGTGCACACATTTTGTTGACGATACTACATTTAAACCAGGGAAACCTGTTAAGATTAATTTGGCATTTTAGAGTCATATCAATAAGCGGTATGTAATATGTCCTTGACATTTATGAATCACCACAGAACTGTTTTCTTGCTTTATTCTGCGAAGAATATATTATAACGTATAAACTGTTTATTGCTTTGTTAGACAACACTTATTTGGCATTGTTTTCATTTATCATAATTGCAAATACAGCAGACACTTGACGACTATTCTTACATGTTGATCTTAAAAGACCAAAGCTCTCGGGTATTGCATTTTATAATTCTAATGGTACATGTACTAGTCTCATTGACAATGTAATGGTTAACCATGACAATTTGAATTTGATATATACGTTTGAATAAGGCGTCTTTAATACATTTTCTGATCATTCACCTTTATGTTTTACTTTGCGGTCAAATAATGAACTTATTTGTCACATACTGCAGGAAAATTCTGATTGTCTGATAAACTTTTATTATATCTATGTCTATAAACACAATTTTGATATTCAAGAAAGCAACATTGATTTTTCCGTTTATTGCATTTTTCCTATCTATTTTTACAACTTATAATTTACTGTATCATAAATCAGTTGTTGAAGGATAACACATTCATCTAAAGGTTATTTCTCTATTGTATTACACTGGTAAATATGAAAAAAATATAAATATCAAACTTCAAGTGGAATGATCTTAAACTTCTGTTAACAATTATTGAATATAATATAGTGCATAAAAATGGGTATTCTAACTCCTTGGCACGATACAACCTCTCATCTAAAGGCCGAGCGAGGAGAGTAGTTATAAATAATAACATGAGAGACAATTCGTACATCCTGCACGAGACCAAAGCAGTTGTCACAGTAAAATAAAAAGTGGTGAACACTCCCAAAAACCGATTACAACGATCATTCCTATCTATAAATATATAAATGAAATGGATGACGACGATAGTAACGAAATTGACAACACAATTCACGATAATAATATACCTGAAGACGAAGTCAGAAAAGAAGTATACAGAGCAAAGCTAGGTTAGGCGTGCGGTGTGGATAACATTCCGGCGGAAATACTACGTAATGAAACTTGTAAAGAAAAGAAATGTTATACAAAATGGACACACGTATTTAGAATTTTATATCCAACCCCAATTTAGTCCATGAACCTTATGTTTATAAGGTTAATCATATAAAAAGAAAGTGGGAGAAAATTCACAAACAATATGAATTTACACCTGCTGATAAAGCAGCTAATAATATCATATTTGTTTAAAAATAAATATTACATCCAAACACATATGAAGGAATTAAGTACTATAAAAGAGTATGTGTCCACCAAATTAAAATGTTAAGATGTGATAACTAAGCATATTGATGACAATAAAACTTTGCATATAAATATTACGAAACACGATGATCCTACTATGTACTATGGCTCCCCAAATTGCATGAACACTCTTATAAATCCCGTTTTATCGCAACCTCTTGTGTAACGTATAATACAGGTTTACATTCAAACTAAAAATTTATATACACTTTTATATACAAATTATATGTACAAAAAATTTCTTTCAAAACACGTATTCACTGCACTCAACTCGTACATTTTCTTTTACATGAAGTTAATACCAGGAGTTCATACACACAACATACTGCAAACATTTACGTTTTATGTAAGTGTTCCACTACGAGTATTTCTCGTTTCTACACTAATAACTATAAAGGGTTATGTGTAAAGGGTCAAAGAATTGTAACTCTGTTTTAGCTAAAAGCGAGATAAACTATTTTTGGTCTATCAAAAATTCCGGCGGTATACTTGACAGACTTCATTTATTGAACTATAAAGTCAAAGAAATAAGCATGTTTGGGTTTTCTACATTGAATACTTCTTTGCCACATGACTTTATCATGGATTAGCTACGAACACTGTTCAGATGAGCCGTTGACAGAGAGGGGAAACATATTAAGCTACTAATACTCGTGTGGACTTTTTTAAAATAATAATTGTAAGTTTTATGAAATGTGGACCTGTCTTGAGTTATGCCAACCATTATGCTCTTTATTGGATAATATATTTTTACGTTTTGTTGACAAGGTTTACAGGCAGGTTGTTGACATACCCATGGGAACGAATTGTGCCCATCATGTAGCAGATCTTTTTTTTTGTATTGTTTCGAAAGATATTTTATAATTAAGCTACAAAAGGCGAACAAAACTGACTTGATTAATAGTTTTAATAGAACCTTTAGCTATCTTGATGATATACTGAATTTAGATAATCTCGATTTTTCTAAATAAATCAAATTTATATATCCTAAAGAACTTAGTTAACCAATGGGATAATTCGTCGCCAATTTTAGACTTAGACATTAATATTGTTCATGGAACAGCTCAGAATAATATCTACGACAAAAAAAATGATTTTGGATTTCAAATTGTAAATTACCCATGTCTTGATGGAGATATTCCACGACTTTCATCATTCGGCATTTATATTTATCAATTACTTCGTAAGGCTCGAGCTTGTTTAGACGTCAATGACTTTCATTCTTGTTGTATTGACCTAACCCCGAGCTTATTTCACAGGGGTATCGATATCATAGACTACGTTAAACATTTGGCAAGTTTGATAGAAGATATCCGGAGATTCTTTTGAAATATGGTCACATTAGTATTACCCAGTATGTAACTAGAGGCATTTCACAACCCTCATTTACGAAGATCTTGTTTACAAACTTAGGAGGATTAAAAAACAACCATGAAATGTCTTCTATTGCTACTAAAAGTTTAAGAAAAAATCCTTAAACGTAGCTATGGTCCTCTTATAATGAGAAGCACTACATGTCTAATATTGGGTCAATTGACCGCCTCTAACTGGCATTGGCTTTAGAATTGCACACCTTCTAACAATATCAAGGGGACTAATGAAGGGCTCCAGTTGAAAGCTCCAAAAATCGAGAAGATGGGGTCCTGATATATCTCCTTCTGGTTGTTAGTTGGCCTTCTCGTTGTCTTTTTTTCTGAGCTCACATTGCTGTTAAAGCAATTACTTAAGCCAACTTAGTTATTTCCCCCTGACACATAACTGGGTGAGATTTGCTCTCCTAAGGTCCCTAATTCATTCCCCCTTTTTATCTGGCAGTTTAAGTTGGCTTAAGTGTTGCTGTTGTAACCTTGCGAGCACACTGAATGTTCATCAATGTCATTTTTCATATACTTTACTTTATGTGGAACCTATGAATCTACCACGTATTAGCCACTGTTTTCAGCTTTATGCTTCCAGGTTATGTCAAATTTTCATGTTTCCAATTGCCTTTTACAGCCCCATGAAGTGTTTATTAGATTTTTAAATGTTTGTCTGTACTTAAGACTTCTAGTCTCAAGCGGGAAGTCGGAAGGTTTGTGCCTCATTAATCGGTTTAACCACACCGCCTGGTTTCGTGCTGGGTGACCGTCCCAAGTCGGTCCGCATTGATTACTAGTCTTGATGTTTGTTGTGATGTCGAATTATTCAATTACATTCTAGTCCGGCACTTCATTGTTTGACGCTGTTATTGTTTGTTAGTCAATATCTCTCGTTCTGAAACAATTGATCCTATACATGCTATTTTATAGTTGGACTTCGAGTTGTTCATTATGTCTGAGCTCACACTGCTGTTAAAGTTATAAATTTATCAAATTTAGTTTTTTCCCTGAGACATTACCGGGTGAGTGTTAACTCTACTACAGTCCCAACTCTCCCCTTTAATACTGGAAGTTTAAGTTGGCTTAGGTGTTACGGTTGTATCTCTGCTAGCACACTAATTGTTCATCACTGTCACTATACATATACTTAACTATATGTGGAATGTATGAATCTACCACTCATTAGCCACTGTCTTCAGCTTTATGCTACTTGGCTTCGTTCTATTTTCGTTGTTTCCAATTGCCTATTGTAAAAACTTGTATACTTTTTTTCTTGTGTACATTTTTATGGACAATTGGTGTGGGCGTTGAGATGTTAAAATGATTTACAGCGCCATGAAGTGTAATTATGGTACTTTTAAATGTATGTCAATACTTTAGACTCGTGCGGAAAGTGGGAAGGTTGATACCTCATTAACCGGTTTAACCACACCGTGTGGTTTCGTGCTGGGTGACCGTCCTAAGTCGGTTAACATGGATAACTAGTCTTGAGGATTGTTGTGATGTCAATTTAATTCCTAACATGCTGGTGCTTAATTGTTTGATGCAGTTATTGTTTGTTTGTCAATGTCGCTCGCTTTGTTGATTCCACTCATACTGTATGTACCAACAGAATGGCGGCCATCTTTAATTACCCAATTCCAAAAGGTTGCGGTAAAGACCCAAGAGAGTCATTGCATTATAGGGGGATATTCTTTATGTCTGTGCCGTGCAAGATATATGCAGATTTACTTAATATACGACTTACGCAGTGGCTAGAAAACAACGACTTCTTTTATGTATGTGATGAACAAATGCAAAAAACACAGTTGCATTGACTGAACAGGAATGGATAAGAGAATAAGGGAACGATTATACTAGTTGTCACATTAATGGAAATATATTACGAACATACATACAATTTCATTCTAAATTTTAATTCTGCTTGATTCCTGGACCACATGTTTTTATTCCTGTATTTAAGAGGCGAATGTTAAGTAACTTTCGGTGTGGTTCTTGGAAGCTCCGAATAGACATTGGTAAATAGTTAAGCAAGCAAAAAGAAGTATTATATGATAGATTGTGTGTTATGCGTAATAAATGTGCAATAGAGGACGAAAAACATTTTTTATTTGATTGTGATTTTACTCATATATAAGGAGTACTTTTTATATGAATAAATATTGACATGTTTGTATTTCTAATGAACGAGATTAGTGTACAGGATATTTTAGCCTCGTCAATGTTCAGTACGTATAAAAAGAAGATTCATGTTTGTAAATAACACGTAGATATGTTTTAATGTTCAAGAGCAGGCAAATCTTATCCTCAACATTTCTATTATATACCATGTCAGATGAACAAAAAGTGTTTGTAAGCGGATATGGGTGACTTGTAGGTGTGGATTGAACGTATCACTTGTATACCCATATCCTAAGTGTAATTTTGTGTAAGGTAGCGTGAGCGCAAGATGTATATGTTAAGTGCCTTGCTTCTTTTAATACATGTATACTAAGGTAACAACTTGAACCAACACAGTTCTCTTTGCCCCAAGGATACTACACACATATAATCTCTACAAATTCTAGTCTATCAGAAGACTTGTTACCCCACACTCTCTTCCTACAAAGTTTATTTAAATTTGTAATTGGTCTAATGGTTTTGGAGAAGAAGATGAAAATGTGAAAAAATAAACAATGACAACAGGATTTGTCCATCTTGAAGTTGAACCATTGATCCAGAAGGACAAAAAATGTCAATGCTATTTCATGAGCAATGCGAAACCTTTACGGCTTACAGTGTTTCGGACTTAATAATTTACAGCGCCCAGTAAACGAGCTATTTTCCAATTTTGTAAAGGGTCTGTAACCATTTAGACAACAAACATGACATCATTGTTATATTTTCTGAATTTATGTTGTCTCAAAATGGTACAAGTATTTGAGATCCGATTTTATTTAACAATTTTAGGTAGTAATTCACGTCTCAACATGACGAAAACATTTGTAGCAAACATTGCATATTTCCCGCGTTTGTAAAGACTTCAGAACCATCAAGATATTAAAATATTTGTATAAATATTACATTTTCGGAATCTCTACATTCCATTAATTAGAAATTGAACAGGGGAGGACTTTAACATTCATTTGAATGCATTTATTCACGATTGAAAATTGAAAGAAAGTTTATTTTCATGTTATCTACTACAAATGTATATATTACATGTAAGCTATATAGCCTATCCCGATTCTTTTAACGAAAATGGAACCATCTGAAGATTAAAATAAAATAATAAAATATATATCATTAAGAATATATTATGTAGTTTGGGAATTGAAGTGGGGAGGATCGATACAAAATGTAGTTAAAGAGTTATAATAACATATAATACATAAAAAAAATTCGGATGAAACTTGCGCTATTTACATGCCAAATCTTATATTATTATCAAACTTATTATTCTATTCCCAATAATATATCAAATAATTTTCGTTTTATGATTGTTCCTTAAAGAACTTTTTAAGTATTGTTTTCATGCAATTCAGAGTTCTCAATATCAAACAGAATTTATTAAGATTCGCCAGTAACTACCAGTGAAATACAGAAATGCAACCTGAATCATGCCTCCGATAAATATGATATTTAACTCTGTGTGAATTACCCCGCCCCGAACCCCAGATCTTGCTCGAAGCTGCTGCCATTAATGGACGCAAGAGGATAATTAATTTTGAATAGACAAGACTACAGTAAATGATAATTGTTTAATTTTAATTGGCAAGATATCAAGATAGACTTCTGTGTGCATTTGTTGTCTGATGTGTGACAAGTGATGAGTTATGGAACGTGATTCATAGTGTCATTGCAAAAAAAGAGTAACTAACATCAAAGGATATAAATTATCTTAAGGTCCGTCCACCTATCCCCTGGCGGTCAGGGACTTCATCTGTACTATTTTGAAACCTCTTTCCTAAGGATGTGCACTGCCAAATTTGGTTGAACTCTGTCCAGTAGTTTTAGAGCATACTGTCAAATATTTTCCTTTTTGGTCCCACTTAACTGTCCCCTTGGGGGTCAGGGACTTCATTTGTTTAATTCTGAATCCCGTTTCCCAAAGGATGCTTCCTGCCAAATTTGGTTGATAGCTGCCCAATAGTTTCGGAAGATGTAAATTAAAGCAAATTGTAACATTAACCCCTTAAGGCCCCTTATATGTCCCCTGCGGGATGGAGACTTCATTTTTACAATATTGAATCCTCTTCTCTAGTGATGCTTCTGCCAAATTTGGTTGAAATCTGCCTAATAGTCTCGGAGGAGATTTCGTTTAAAGGCATACTGTCAAATGAACCTATTTTTTGCCCAGCCACCACTGCTCTCTAGAGGGGGGGGGGGGGGGGGGGGGGGGG
>JAUMGZ010166231.1:0-15599 GCA_032359645.1 Pododesmus macrochisma
AAAATGCAAAAGGGAAAGACAAAAATGCAAGCGGAAAGGACAGAAAATGCAAAAGGGAAGGACAGAAAATACAAGAGGGAAGGACAGAAAATACAAGAGGAAAGGACAGAAAATACAAAAGGGAAGGACAGAAAATACAAGAGGAAAGGATAGGACAGAAAATGCATAAGGGAAGGACGACAAAAAATGGACGCGGAAAGGACAGAAAATGCAAAAGGGAAGGACAGAAAATACAAGAGGAAAGAACAGAAAATGCAAAAGGGAAGGACAGAAAATACAAGAGGAAAGGACAGAAAATACATAAGGAAAGGACAGAAAATGCAAGAGGAAAGGACAGAAAATGCAAAAGGGAAGGACAGAAAGTGCAAGAGGGAAAGACAGAAAATACAAGAGGGAAGGACAGAAAATGCAAGAGGAAAGGACAGAAAATGCAAGAGGAAAGGACAGAAAATACAAGAGGAAAGGACAGAAAATACAAGAGGGAAGGACAGAAAATGCAAGAGGAAAGGACAGAAAATGCAAGAGGAAAGGACAGAAAATGCAAAAGGAAAGGACAGAAAATGCAAGAGGAAAGGACAGAAAATACAAGAAATGCAAAAGGGAAGGACAAAAAATACAAGAGGAAAGGACAGGACAGAAAATGCAAAAGGGAAAGACAAAAATGCAAGCGGAAAGGACAGAAAATGCAAAAGGGAAGGACAGAAAATACAAGAGAAAAGGACAGGACAGAAAATGCATGATAGCATAATACACAACATATCTAGTAGACTACATACAATTTGTATGTGTAAAGATTTGTCAGTAGATTTGTAGTAAATATTTGTCAGTTCCATATCTTCTCTCCATAAAATACATGTGTATAGTGTTTACAGTATATGTTAGGTATAGTGTCGGACTGTTCACAGCATGTAATAACTTATCAACAAAACACATGTACAATACAGATGCCGCTCTCTAATAAGTACATCTTCTTCATCACCATCAGCTGGCACCGGTTCCTCATCTTTTCGTGAATCAAATTTTGGTTGTCCATCGTGCAGTGATCCCAAACACTGCTGTATATATCATGCAGGGTACTTTATAGAGATGCATCATGGTGTTTCCAGGCTCTGCTATGAGGGATGGTGTGTGTTGTCATGTCTCGGACTATAGAAGTCTACATCTGTCACGCCGGTAACACAGAAATTCATCATTGATTCTATACACAGATCATATTCTTTATAAGAAACAGTGATGGCATATGCCCTGACGAATCTGTACTGCTGTTTTTGTGTATATGTATACTTTAATAATTTGAGGCGATGTCTGAAACCAGCTGTTTTTGTATACATCATTTCCTAGATTTGATGGACTGGCACTATACTTTTTGTATATTGGATGGCCTCTGTCTATAGGTGAGGCAGGGGATGTATAGTGTTTATATTTCGGCCAGGTGGCATTTCCATTAGAAGATAGAACGAAAGACAAGATGTATCTACAGTGCTATGTTTAGAACTTTTAATCTGGCAATCAAGAAATCTTTGTAATTGCTAATAACTTCTAGGTGTGTAGTATGAATGTATACTTCTGTACCATGTGGCGTTTACATCAGGAAGATATTACTCAAAGACAAGAGGTGATCAGATCTATGAATTGAAGATTAGTTATAAACTACAAATTGATACAGTAAAACATCCGAAATAAGACTTTGTTGTGGAGAAAGAATGAATTTTGTACGTACCCTTGTGATCAGTCAATATTTACAGAATTCTCTTTTCATGTTTTGATTAAAAGACAAGAAAAGCAGGACTGAATCTTGTTAAAACTTTCATTTATCATTATCACATCTTAAGACATTTTTTAACTGAAGGATAATAAAGGATGATAAAAAAGGACAGAGTATGGTATATAAATTGAAGCAAGGAGGAACAAGCAATACATAATATGTGAATCTTTTCATGACTTAAAACATTACACATTTTGGCCCTGTAACCTTTTGAACCATTTGAAATCTGCAATGATAGCATATTTTGGATGAAAAATGAGTTAATTGAAAGAAGGATTTTGACTGGATCAGGACATTATTAATCTATTGAGATGCACCATACTCTTCTAAGAAATGACTTGTGCCATGCTCTTTTAGAAATGACTTGTGCTTATGCTGCCATAAGTAGGAGTAGAATACTATACACCTTTGGACCAGGTGGCATTGCCATTAGGACTGTGAAGTATACAACTCCAGCACTATTAAGGAGTTACAGCCATATCGGTGAAGAACAGATTCTGTGTATATATCATAAATCTGTGAGATAGATGGGATGTGTTTGTTTTAACCTCTACCATTACAAGCTTTCACTATAGAACTGATACAGATCTAGTACAAACCTGTCACATTTATACATATATAACAGCTGTATCTAATACTTCAAACTATACAATATAAATCATGGATATTGTTCTTGGAAGACAAATGTTATAAACGTAATAAACGGTTTCGTAAGGATTGAGTGAGATGTGACATGCAGAAATGGAGGTTTTTGTTGTGTTGTGTAGAACTTGTCGTTAAGGATTGATCAATGCTAAGTTTTGAACTAATGAGGACATATCAAGGATAATTCCTCTTTGAAGGGATTCTACCAATTGAAGTAGCTATTCATTAGTAAATAACCTCTTATTTGGTTAAACATTTGTGACTTTAACGCTCCATCAGTTTTCATCTGTGCAGTAAACATCAGTAAAGAGGTGTAGGAGTAAATTTAAGTCACCTTCTATTTTTATAGTTGGCTGATAGTGCATTTAAGTCATGACTAATGATGATATGTGTACCGGTATCTTGAATTAAAACATATCTTATTGATTGTAACATTAGTGTGCTGTTAGCTTATATATATATATTAGTCATTCCTTGATAAGTATGGACCTATCACACTCATTAGTTCTGTATATGCATTAGTCTTGAGTATTAGCAATACAAAGACTTCATAGTGTTTGGAACTTCACGAGTTGGGATCACAAAAGTTCTGAAGATATATAAAATGGAAAACTACAAATTCCAAGTGACAGCCAAAGCAGAGATCTGCACAGTTCCTCCACCTGATCAAAGTATGTATGTTAGAAGTTGTTGTTCTAAGTGAATTGATTGCTCATGAAATTCATTTTACTCTAAACTGTTGTCAGTCATCCTTATAAATTATATATTACATGATTCATGGTCCAATTGTTCTATTATAATCTTGTAAAAATTTATATTTATAACATCTTCTATGATTTTGTTTAAATCAAGAGGGATTGCACGTGACGTCACTGTCTGCCATATGTTGGAGGTAAAGCTTAATTCTTTTATTAATATTATTTAGTGGAAAAGCAGGGTGAAGACAATTTGTGATAAAAACTTATTCGTTCACAGAATTTCATGAAACTAAAATATTTGGAAAGAATAAAAAAAAAAACATGCTTTACAATGATGTTAAAAAAAATCTATTTTACTTGTATTTGAATCCGTAGTGACTTTGTGAATATGGCCAAATTTAGTAAGATTACATAGTCAACACTCGTCTGACATCTGTTGCCCTCCATACAGGTAAATTTTTGCCAGTTGCCCTTAAAATTGTCAGTATTGGGTATCTGTACAAAGCCTCTATTGTGATTTAGATTATTTATGACATCACATTTGATCCTCTTTTTTGTCATCACCTGTGTTCTTTATTTTAGAAAGATTCTTACTTGTGACATCACTTATCTTTACTTATGTGGTCCTTACTTATTGCCTTACCTATAACTTCCCTTTGCTTGACGCATACTCTTGGTACAGCAGTTGAGTGCCTTGATGATCTGGAAAGCTATGCTGGTTTGAGATTATGTTTCTGGTAGGGTCATCCAAATCAGAAAGGTAGAAATCAGACAAAGATTGGTATGTCTTTCTGAGGGGATACAGTCCTGTACACATTGAAGTCTTACCCCTTGGCATGATAAAGGTCCCAATGTTAGGTTTGAGGAGAGTAAGCCGTCCCCTGTTGGATTGGCTCATGACCTTCATTTTGTACTGTCCCTTTTTCTTTGCTTTTCTGTTCCTGTGGTTGCTTTTCTTGCTGTCCTTTCTTCTTTGTTTGTTTGTCTCAATATCAGTGGGAGTGATGTTTAGCCCTAGTTAAACAACCATATCCTTACTTATGACATCTATAATCCTTACTTGTGCCTAATTCACCTGTGATCCTTATTCACGACAAAGTCACATGATCCTTATCTATGACATCAAGTGTTTTGATTATTTATGACATCACAGAAAATCTTTATTTGTGATTTATGAGTTTACCTATGTACTTCGTTTCTGGGGTATATTGATATCAGGTTGTTCATCCTTCCGTCTGTCTGTAGACACAACTTTGTTCGACTACTCCTCCTGAACTACATATCTAATTTAAATGAAACGTGCTACAATTTATCGACCCTTCCTGTAGAGGTGCGTAATCTATATAAAGTTGAGTAGTCTCCCTTTTTAACAGAGTTATGGCTCTTTATTAAAAAAAAAGTTTGGACACCACTTTGTTTGACTACTCATCTCTAACTGCTGCCCTGATTTAAATGATACTTGCTACAATGTACATGTATTGCCACATACAACAGAGCTGCATTTTCTATTTAAATTTGAGTTATCTCCCTTTTCAGTAGAGTTGTGGCATTTATTGAAAAAAAATTGTTGTGCATTTACTCCTTCTAAAGTACTGAACTGATTTAAACAACACTTTCTACAATTTATCATCATACCATGCATAGTTGCATAATCTATATAAATTTGTGTTACTCCCCTTTTAACATAAATAATGGCCCTTTATAAAAAAAAAACCACTATACAACTACTCCTCCAAACCTAATGAACTGATTAAATCTTGCTACAATTTATTGCCACACCTTGCAGAAGTGTGTAATATATATAAATTTGTGTTACCTTTCCTTTTATTAGAGTAATGGCCCTTTAACAAAAAACATTTGTACATTTACTCTTGAACTACTGAACTGATTTAAATGACACTTGTTGCAATTTATTGCCACACCCTGTAGAGATGTGTAATCTACATTAATTTGAGTTACTTCCCTTTTTAATAGTTATTGCCCTTTATTTTAAAAAAAACCCTTTGATATCTTCTGCACCTAAACTGCTGAACCTATTTAACTGTACTTGCTATGATTTGTTCCTACAACCAACAGCTATTTGTAAACTATATAAATTTGAGTTAACTCCCATTACTTGCCATATTATGGCCCCTGGCTATTGTTATTGGAGTTATGCCCCTTTTAAAGAATTATTAGCAAACAACTCGTACAGTATTGGTCTGAATTCTGTGAAATTGACCATTGATAAGGTCACAACACTCTGAAGTTGCACCTGAACTTACGTTTTCGATTCAGCTATTTAATGGGAGTTACAAAATAGGTGTTAGTATAACTTATGTCATGAAATACATAACTTGGAGGGGGGAGGGGTGGGGGTAGGATATTAGTCAGCCATCCTAGGGACAGATCTGGTTAAAGACATGGTCAATAAAAAAGATTTAAACTTTGAAGGGAAAGAAAGTAACTCTATCGTTGAACTTTAAAGAAACAGTTGATCTAAATAATAACCGCTAACATATTATTTTTTGTGATGCTTGTTTTAATGCTACAGTTTTCTTGCCAGCATATTACATAGTACAGACTGTTTGGTTCTTTTGCTGAAATTGTATATTGTTAATTTTAGCACACCTGGTACCGGTATGTAGGAAACAGTATATGATTATCGTCATTGATTACCCATAATTCTTTGTGATAAGACTAACACAGAAGGCATCAGAATGTCTGGTATCAAGACACCATCATCTGTTTATAATTGAAATCCATTATAAAAACCTCCCCAAGTTGTTTGAAATCCATTATAAATGCCTCCCTCTTATTATAAGGATTCCCCAGTATAATTTTCTCTATCTGTATCAGGATTATGCTCTTTGATGTTAAGTGGAATTCTTGCAGATAAGATATGAAGATGGCTTCTTTTCTTCAAAATGTTCAGGAAGTGTGTATCTATTTGTTTTTGTTCTATAAAAAAGATGGATGATATTGCTGGATTTTTAAAATAAATATTTTAGGGACAATATATTATTTATACGCTTACATAAATGGCAGTTTTCCAAATAATTAATCTTGATAGCAGTATAATTTGAGATACTAATGCAATCAAGTTTTTTTTAAAGAGGACATATGTGAATACTATAACAATATTTTAAACAGAAAAATGGAAAATAACCACAACCTTCCTAGGAATATTCTGAGAGGTATATTTGTTAAACATTTCAGTATCTACCATTTCAGTAATGGTCAATAAAAAGTCTACAAACAAATTTGAACCAAGTGGTCAATAGGAAGTGCACCATTTTCCTTTACAGGAAATGGATATTGACACCGTAATATCTAGATGCAATCATTGATTGGACTAAATATAGCCTACTATTGACTGATTGACATGTCATGCAGCAGAAGATGTCCTTTGTTTAAGTAGATTTTTGCCTTTACTCTGTTATATGTAGGTGATACAATGAGTGAATCTTATTTAGGGTAGATGTTGAAGTAGATACCTAATTGTTGTACATTCTACTTTTAATTGTGATCTTATGTGAAATCCTTTGCATACCTACAACATCATTACTCTATAAAATAAACATGACTTCATATCTCTTAATGAAACCAAACATTACACAAAAATTCTGATGAAGATATCATCTGGTTTGATAGAGAAAGCAAAACACTAATGATAACACTATACAGGTTTTTTTTCCCCCATCTTTGATGTTGGCACCAGTCCCATTGTAGACATAGTGCCGATGTAAAAGCATTTTAGACATGATCAACTTTGGGAGGTCCCCAATATGCTGAAAATTGAATTGAAGAAGGAGTATGAAAAAAGTTAATTGATAAACCTTTCTTTGAAACGATGTTTTGATAATTTGATATATTAACTACCCTTTTTTGTCTTCATCTCAACTGATGTCTTGTATGTGCACTGTGTGATCTTGGCCATTAGTAAGCAATAAGGTTGCTGTATTCAATAGCGTTCATTATAAATATTTCAAGCTTTAAAGGAACTTTTTTTCATTTTGAGTGTCCAAAATTCTTTTAATAGCAATTGGAAGAAAGGACAATACACGAGTAACTTGCATTAGATGGACATAAGAAAATATAATTAAAGAATCAACACTGATTCATCTGTATTCTTCTAAAACAACGCTTTAAAATTCTGTCATGTAAGGTTGCATTGTCACAAGTTGGCACTGTGTTTAAGAAGTGCAAATCCCCATTAAATGAAAACAAGCAAATAAACTGATTCATTTACTTTTACAAAATTTTAAAAGTTGTCTCATTTGGTACATTTTCAAGGCCAATTCAAGAGAACCAAGAGACTTGCTACACCATGCTGACTAACTGTCTACATGTTAATGCCAGGATGTGAGATAGAACATTAAATGATGGGTAACAAGTCTTAATTAAATCAAAGATGCACTAGGCAGCAATAGAGCACTCATTATAGAGTGTGGGTGTATCTTATAGGTCCCTGGAAACTTTCCTATTATTCAAATGTACTATGATGAGAATGGTCACAAGTGCACAGCAAAATCAGCTCAGATGCCAATATAACAAAGCTTGCAAATACGTAAATAGAACATTTTTTAAATATGACTAATATCCACATTGTTTTTGAACCCAACACTTGTAAAATAAAATAGTAAATCAAAAAACCAAGACAATATTCTAAGGCCGTAAGTCCATGGACATTGGCAAACAATAAGAAAACATTGGATGCACACAGAAAAATGAACCAAATATACATGTATTATCTAAAAATGGAAACATCACAAACTTCTATGTGAATGATGAAATATTTTTCTGACATACCCTTATCATAAAGGTGCCTCATAATTAACCAAATAAGTTTGTTTTCGTATCACTTAAAATTGCAACTACTTGAAGAAACTTCCGGTAGGGATAAAGATGTTTTGATCTTTGCTTCACAAAATCCAAAATATTAAAACTCAAATGTCTCAAATGAATTTCTGTAGTAAATGTTTTAATACATTTCAAAAGTTAATGTCAAATACCAGTTTGTTTGCTTTTGTTTCAGAGTAGGTTAGACTATAAATATCTCTGGAATGATTAGAGTTTATGTCATGATAAAGTTGATGTGGGTGGTAGTATTAACTCTTTGTTATTCACAGTTTGTCAGATAGAAGCCCTCTGTTCTTGACAACCAGTAGCCCTTGTAGACAGTTCAGTAGACTGGCAGTGAAGACCTCATCATATGAGAGCCACAAGTGCTAAAAGAATGATTGCAGGTTACTTGTATAGAGTTGCTTACTAAACCAGGAGTAAGCCATAATTTGTTATATACTGAATGGATAGTTTGTTGTTTTATTTTGGTTTAACACTAATTTCACAATCTTTCAGTGATATTGCCTCCAAAGTACTGTAAGGAAATTATAATGAAATGCCTGCACACCTGAAAAGTTCTTACTTTGACCTCTTTATATGATGATTCACATTTAAAGGATAACATAAAGACTGGTTGAATTAGTGTCAGAATGATAGGACCAAATGCTATATCATGTAAGTGCCTGCAGTATGATATACCAGTGAGACAGCAGCATCAAAAACTTTCTAGGTTAAAGCTTACTACTCTAGTGAAACTGACCCAATACATCCCATTAGTGAAATGTGTTGAAGAAAAGGAAACTCCCTATTTTAAAAAAACCTGGATGGATCAGCATTTAATTTTGTATATTTGTATCAAAAGCATTGTTTCAATCATCATTAAACTTGAACTGGCCATGACATTCTATGGAAGAAAAAATAAAACTTATGAATAACATACATCTAGCACAATAACTTTACCAGATTTTAAAAGGTATGCTTTTGGTTTAAATGTGTTGTCTGCTTGTTGTTAATGAAGACATTAATTGTGGAGGCTGTTGTTGGCATTATACTGAATATTACACTCCATTAAAACATGAATGAAGAATCGTATCTTCAAGGACAAGATAATTAAGTGGTGCATGAAGAACAACTGTTCCCTCTTTATCTATTTTTTTTATGTTCATATCGATGCTATTGGTAAGCACCCAGACTAGCTTTGATGGTTCTCAAACACTATTTTTAATGACTGAAGGTTAGGTGAAACAAAAAACTGTTACATGAAAGCTCAATATAGTTCCTATTTACCATTTTACTGTGATGGTTCTCAAACACAATGAGCCAAAGTTAGGTCAAACAAAAGCTATCACTTAATCAAAACACAACTGTTTCTTTTCATCATCTAGCTGCATGTGGATTGAGAAAGTTAGGTCAAACAAAAAACTGTTACACCAAAACACAACTATTTCTCTTCATCATCTAGCTGCATGTGGATTGTTCTAAAATACAATGAGTGAAAGTTAGGTCAAACAAAAAACTGTTACACCAAAACACAACTATTTCTCCTAATTATCTCTCTGTGATGGTTCTTTAACACAATTAGTGATAGTTAATTTGGTCAAACAGAAAACTGCTACAGTTCAATTGTTAATTTGCCCAAACATTTATATCAACTAAGAAAAATTATTAATCTATTGGTATCGCAACAGTTCCATTCACATTCTAAAACTGTACTACAAAATGCATGTTTGTAAAGAAATGTGTACTGCTTTGTCTGCTTGTTTGAAGTAAGTTTATATACTTATTGATTTGAACAAATTTACTATTGTCCAATGATCAGAACTGCCCATGTCTTATAGCTGGGTCTTTGTTGTAGTAACTGGGAAGGAGAGAGACATTTTACCTAGCAGAACATATAATGGAAACAAAATAAAATCATTGCATTGAAAGACTGACAGCAAAGATTTGTTTTCTAATCATTCTTGGTGGCCTGTTCAGAGATTCTGATGTGCAGATGAAATACTCCAGTTTCTGTTTGTTAATTGGCTAACTAATCTTACAGTTCTGTAAATAGAATTTCAACACTTGAGCTATTTCATTATGAACAGTACCTTGTCTATCTACAGCTCAAGTTAATTGATTTCTCTCCCAGATCTTACATTCCCATATTCCAGTAATAATTGTTTTGCATCTTAAGTTATCCCTTGTTCTGTTTTTGTGATAATTGTTATTACATAAACACAGATTCTGTCTTCTTGTAATTCAAATACAAGAACAATTAACTCAACACCTGGTCACTGTTACTGAAAGTAGATACTGCAGAATTAATATTCTCTAAGATAATGGAGTAAAACAAACTATGTATATAGTATACCTTATCAGATGATGAAGCTTTGAATTGCATTTCTTTTCATTATAATGAAGGTCAAGGACACAGTTAATATAACTAGAGTTTACTTTGGCATAATGAATAAGATAAATTATGTGTATATCTTATTAGAAGATGGATCTCAAGCTTCCTTTTCAACTCATTCCATTGAAGGTCAAGGTCACAGTTACTAAAAATATAAAAAAAGTGTCTGTACTGTAACTTCATCTTCGCAAGCCAAGTTTCGCTACACTGCGTTTCACTACTATGATAAGCGAACTGAAAGGAAGTGATTCCTATACGTTGGCTAGCGAAGGTGCTGTAACTTGAGTATGCATGCTTTGAGATAATTGGATTAAATTAATTGTGTGTATACTTTAATTTACAAAAACAAAGCTTGATATATAAGAGAACATTTTTTATAGAATTAACTACCACACAAATACATTTTGATACTGTATATTACAATTGGTTAAGTTTTTATATTATGGGATACTGTATCATGAACAAAATGTTGAGATTGATTTTATAGATAAATCAGTTAGGTCAGGTAGTAACAATCACAATATTTAGTGCTGACAATGTACATTTAAAGAAAGGGACATTAATTCAACAAATTAACTTGACCTTCGCGGTGGCCAAGTGGTAAGGACGTTCCCTTTGTGCTGGTAGACTGATGCTGGAATCCCAGGTCATGGGTTTGAATCCTGGTCATGTCAAAACTTAAGACGTTAAAATTAGACAAAATTCTCGCTCCCTACTAAGCTCCAGCATTACTGGTTAGGAGAAGGACTGGTTGGCCCGGTGTAAGGATAATGTGACCGAGTGAAGTGTCAGTGTGTCTGCAGCGTGATATTTCAGTAAGACAGCACTATAAAGATGCCATAAGTGTACACTGTCACAAGCAGACACTGTCTATACAAAGGGATGCTAAACCCCAATAACAAACAAACCATGAATTCCCTTGTTAATTAAGGTAATTAAGTAAACTTGTGAAGAGTGGGAGGATGGAATGTCAGGTGCATGAAAATACCTTTAGTCTTACCTTGATCCACATTTTTTGTTAATAATAATATTAATTGGCGGCGTGGGAGGATAGGTATTTTGGGTACATGAATACAATCTTATTCTTACCTTGCTTCACATTTTATGTAAATAAGATAATTGAGTCAAGACTCAACCGTGAGAGATCAGACAAGATTATATAAAAGATTGGTGATTAATGTCTACGTGTGTCTTATATAGTCAGACATAATTGGAGAATGGTGTTAAAGAAATAAGGCAGCAAATTGGGTGTAGAATAGGTAATTGATAAAATGAATTACAAGAAAACATATAAGTATAAAACAGCCTTTAATAAGGATTATGTTGGTTCTATGATATAATAGTTAATTGAACCATTTAATGTTGTAAAATGTTTTTTCTTTTATGTTGATGAATAAATTTTATTTATGTGTCTACAACAACTAAAAGCGCTGTAAATATATTAAGTGCCAGTTTATTATTATGTAACAAGAATTTGCAGTACAGGAATATTGTTTTTCTGTCTTTAGCACTGGCTTCACTGGCATATTAAATTCAAACCCTGTTAGTGTGTGTTAAGAAGATCTACCTGCAGTGCAATAATGGTATCATCATCTATTATCTAATGTCATTAACTCAATTATACGACAGCGTTTTTTCAATTGCATAAAATCAATACAATGAAATTTCAAGAACTATTAATTAAGAGTAGAAAATGAACATTTTAGATTTTTGAAGCTGTGTGAAGTGGAAACTATGAAGCTTGGAGTCCAGATACCACAGGCTAACTCAGCTTTATTATCAGTTGTGATCATCGATCATTGAAGCTCCTAAAAAAGCATTAAAACACTTTGTAGACTAGGTTTTATTTAACAGGAAGTAGTAAATAACAGGTGATGTATGTAGAGACCATCTCGGTACATCACAAGTGACATTTCTATGGATGTTTGGTGCTGTATTTTATATACCCAGTAGAAAATATTTAAAAGTTCCTTGACAGTTCGTCAATAAGATAAATTACCCAGAAAATGTAGAAAGTATTGGAGGTCTTCAGTATGTCAAAATCAATTTATGTCATAATAAAATGAAAATTTAAGATAAGAAGGATATTTCTTGTTCCCTTGTATTAGCCAATATTGTTTGTATTTCCTCTTTATAGATATGCTCTCACTGATACATCCATCTGCATGAGATTGTACTTATAGATGTTATCATCATATCATTATGTAGACTTCATATAAATATCTGTTAATTACCAAGAGTGGTATTAGAGTGAACCATTTAAAAGCATGCTGGTTTTTCTTTCATGAATGATCTTAAGATGTACTTTAAACAGAGATCATAATTGTTTAAATTTTGAATACAGTATTTCTCAAAAATATAGAATTGATTTGTCTGAATCTGTTAGATGGAAATTTTTTGCAGTCATTCATGCTCTAAATTGTATATGTAATGATGTGAAGGAATACATAGTGTACTCTGGACCGAAGGAGTACTTTGTATGTGTCATAGAAGCAATTATCACTGTAATATTTAAACTTATTAGAAGTAATGAAAAGCAGAAAATTAAAATTTAAGATGTTTGAAGAGGTAGGAAGTCGACTCTCAGACCTTTCTTACTAGGAAAAAACTTGAAACTATACTAGTATGATTAAAATAATTATATGATTCATACTTGATTAAAATAACATAATATTCCAACATTCAATTTCCTCGAATGATATTTACTGCGTAAAGCATCACAGTATTTACTGTACAATATTTCTCTGCCAATAAGATCTACCAATGCCTAGGATGAGTGTATCATTGGACTGTACTGATGGAGGAATATGTTTTTATAACTAAATCTGTTTATCAGATCTATGACTGTTGATGGTAGAGTGTATAAAGTACAGTTAACTGAGTGTTCTATTTGACGTGATATTAGAAATGGTTTAGTATACATGTATAATATAGTTACATACATCCTATCTTGAATGAGTAGAGCTCAATATTTAGGTGTGGTGGAGAATTGATTGATGAACATTTCATATGGATACAATTAATTGGTGATTATTTATATGTGTAATGACCAACAGTATCTCTGACTTAAGGGATTGACTTCTTATACATATGTACCCTGGTACATAGATATATTTCCTGCGTTATTAGATAAGAATAATCAGTTGTGTTTCTGTCTGAATAGTTTTTCTTTTGATAGACACATTTGCCATACTGAAATTACCTGAAGCACAGATTACTACATATTTGCTACCTGCTACTTGTACAATTTGATTGTCACCATTTTTATTTCTTTTAATACAATTGGTAGTATATAGAGTGCACACATCAAATGCTTGATAGTGAATGTTTTACAGTGTATACATTTGTACTTGATCCTCTAGTCTCGTCCTCCCTGTGCTAGACACCTTATCGCAGTAGGGAGGTTTGCGCGTCTAGATGACCTGGAGAGCTATGCTGGCGGGAACTTGTGTTTCTGGTAGGGTCACCCAAGTCAGACAGGTTGAAGAGAAGAGGCCAGACAAAAAGGTCTGCACGTCCTTCGGAGGGGACGCTAAGCTGGCGGTCCCGTGTACAGGGATTTTTTCCCCCTGGCACGATATAGATCCCCACGTAAAGTTCGATATAAGAGTAGGCGGAAACGCCGTTGCATGGGCTCATGATTCTTTCTGAACTATCTCTATCTCTATTCCTTTCGTTTCCCGTTTCTATCACCGCTTCTCTTCCTGTCCTATCTTTTGTTTTTTCTCCGTTGGTCCTTTGTCACAATATCGGCGAAAGATTCTGGAAGTGACGTTAAGCCCTAATTAAACAAACAAACAAATCAAACCAACTGACTACCATTTTCAGACAGCTAACTGGAATAAAAGTCAATGAGAAACATGGATGAGTTATAGACTCCGTTGTTCTCAATTCATCTGTAACACCACTAAAAGGGGACCATAGGACTTACATCTACATCAAGTTACGTGAAAATCTGACCAACGTTTTTGACACGTTGAATAGGTCTCAGATAATCAGAAGCCACGGCGGCCCTATTGGATGGAGCTCGGCAACGTCGAAAACAAATCTGAAAGGGGCAATGCAAGGAACATCTTCACCAAGTTTCGTGAAAATCTGACCGAACGGTCCCTGACAAGAGGTCAAAGGTCAGAAGCCATGGCGGCCATATTGGATGGAGTTCGGCAACAATGGACATGGCCATGTTAAGGACATCTACAACAAGTTTCAAGAAAATCTGACCATCGTTTCAAAAACAAAAAGTCGAAAATAGTTCAGCCAATCAGAAGCCAGGGCGGCCATATTGGATGGATTTTAAAAATGTTGGACACAAATCGTTAAGAGGACCATGCAAGAAACATCTGTGCATCAAATTTCGCGAAAATCTTATTAACGGTTTATGAGAAGAAGATAAAAATGTCACAGCCAAACAGAAGTCATGGATTGAATTCGGCAACACTGAACACAATTCTGCAAGATGACCATAAGAAGGGAAATTCACAGCAAAGTCAAAATTGACCCAGTTGTTTTTTTGTTTTAGAAGAGGTTAAAATGTAAAAATTTAACGAAATGAAGAAGTGCCCGCAAAACCAACCCAACCTTCTGATACTGAAAGTATACCACTCAGAAACTGTATTTATGAAAAATGGACTTAATTTCCACCAAGAAATGAAAAGAGACATACCATCGGTATCGGATTCTGTTTTAGAAGTCATCACACCACCTTTGCTTTTTGAAGATGTTTACACATTAGATGAGGACATTTACAGTAGACTTACAAGTTTGTTACAAACTGACTTAAAAAGCCCTGTCTACAGATTACAGAACTCCTCTCACATAAAGCTGGGCGGGATCTTAAATACTGGCCTTTAATGTAAAAATTAAGTGAGATGCTCGAACCAGAAGAAACAATAGTTTTATCATATGAGAGGACGTGGCGAGGGCGTACAATTAAGCCAAGGCAATTATAATTTAAACGACATTCTCACAACGATCACATTTTAGACAGGACATCGAAACATATAAACATTCTTTTAACCTGAAAGTGCATTTAGTACAAACTACAAGTAGCATTCGCACTAAATTCCTTTAACAATGGCTAAAAAAAACTCTGTGAAACATTCTAAAGGTCAATTAGATAGTTATTACTAACAAGTAAAGGTAATTTACAGTGAAACATAATTATCTCAAAATTGAAAAAAATTCTTCATATATATTTTAGCCATTTATATCTTGAGTACCTTTTCTACACGAAAGGGGTATTGCTTATTTAGCAACGAAAAACTGTATATAAAAA
>JAUMGZ010166242.1:0-15595 GCA_032359645.1 Pododesmus macrochisma
ATACTCTATAAAGTAGTAAATACGGAAAAACCAAGACGATATTCTAAAGCCGTAAGTCCATGGACTGGGCAAACAAAAGGAAAATATGGGACGCTCACAGATACTTCACTCGGTCACATTATCCTGACAACGAGTCAGGAACCAGTCCTTCCTCTACCCAGAAATGCTGAGCTTTAAAAGTTTAAGCAGGGACTGAGGGAGCGAGATAATAATTTTATGTGCATACAGGGATCAAACCCTACACCTACGGAACACAATTCTAGAGATGAGCATACATATATAGTGACACAATATTCTAGCTTTGAAGCAAACAGTTTTGTGCTATCTTGTCAACTTATGTATGCATGTTATACATGTACATGTATAAGGAAGCCACAAGATATATTTTCAATGTGGTAAGAGGTATAAACATGTGCTGACAGAGTACCTGGATCAATCACATTTCTGCTGAGTGCTGGGCCGACACTTATGCATGCACCCATAAATCAGAGCCCCGACCATATAACATAACTTTAAGTATGAAATAAACTAAGGTATGTTGTTTCATGGCAGCACTTGTGCCAAGTACAGAGCTTAAAGCTAAATTTATGTATATTTAAGGGTACTCATAGTACAATCCTATAATCCTCTGATACAATCAAATGTACTTATGGCTGAATTCCCACGATTAATAGAAACACATTGAATTTATAACAGTTTGGTATCTTGCATCCGTGTTCTTTTTCTCGACTTTTAGTATCGATTAAAAAACTTTGAACTTGCCATAATGTGTGAAAATGAGACTTCTATAATATAAGTAAAACTTATATATATATATATATAACAGCCTATTATTTGAGCTTGGACATTATTATCAAATATGGAATTTTGTTAATTGGTGATGGACGTAAAAATTCTAACAAACCAATGTTTATATGCTGTGCACCGCACAGTAATCTGTACACTTGAAAGAATCTGTGCACACACAACCAATTCTGACCACACATCAACATGTACTATTCATATCTGTGCACTGCACAGCTTTGTGAACTGGATTACCTCTGTGAATTGCACAGCCCTTCTCAAACTCAAAACAGAAAAAATTACCATATACTTTTTCTGTGAGATTTGTAAACTGAATGAATCTCAGTGCACTGCACAGCTATATAAACTGAATGAATCTCAGCTTAGTCAAATTGAATGAATCTCTGTGCACCGCACAGCTATATAAACTTGACGAATCTCTGTGCACTGCACAGCTATATAAACTGAATGAATCACAGCTTTGTAAGCTGAATGAATCTCTGTGCACCGCACAGCTTTGTACCCCGTAAACTGAATGAATCTCTGTGCACCGTACAGCTATATAAACTGAATGAAACACAGCTTTGTAAACTGAATGAATCTCTGCACTGCACAGCTTTGTACCCGGTAAACTGAATGAATCTCAGCTTTGTAAACTGAATGAATTTCTGTGCACCGCACAGCTTTGTACCCGGTAAACTGAATGAATTTCTGTGCACCGCACAGCTATATAAACTGAATGAATCACAGCTTTGTAAACTGAATGAATCTCTTTGAACTGCACAGATTTGTACCCAGTTAACTGAATGAATCTCTGTGCACCGCACAGCTATATAAACTGAATGAATCACAGATTTGTAAATTGAATGAATTTCTGTGCACCGCACAGCTTTGTACCTGGTAAACTATATAAATTGAATGAATTTCTGTGCACCGCACAGCTTTGTACCTGGTAAACTATATAAATTGAATGAATTTCTGTGCACCGCACAGCTTTGTACCTGGTAAACTATATAAACTGAATGAATCTCAGCTTTGTAAACATGATGGATCTCTATGCATCGCACAGCTATATAAACTCTTCCAAAGTTCTTGATACTCAGAAGTCCTATATCTTTACATAAAATACAATAGAAACACTGCTAAACATGTAATCTGTTTATTTATGAAAAGAAATTGAAGCCATATATTACAACATCCAAATTTAAAATAAATATTAAAATTATTGTTTATTTCAACAGAAACTGTATGTCTCCGTTTCTAGTCAAATTAACATTCCAACATGTAAAAAAATATGTTCATATTCAATTAATGGCCTTTGGTTAAGTTATGACATTGATAAAAACTCACAAAAGACCAGAGCTTTGTAAATAAAGAGCCATGTTACCACATTTTAGTAGGAGACACTACAATATCACAGATGTATATGTGCATACAGTTTGGTGCCCCCATGTCATAAACTGTTAAAATGGTTGCTGAATAATATAAGCAAAGAGACATACCTCTGAAAATAAAGGCATGCAAGAAGACAAGGGAAATAACTCTGCTTGTGACATGTCTTCTATTAAATATCCTAAACATGGTCATCAAGTTTCATTAAGGTAGTAAGAGCCTGAAATTTTGTAATTAGAACTGGATAAAAGTACAAGGAAACTGAAGTATGAATACTTCTAATATTATAAAAAGATTTTTTTTTTAAATCCATGTCAGAAATTTAGTTTTATTACCCATTGAAGTCAACTCTTGGCTATTTTGTTGAAGGAGACATTAAAAATAACACAAATAATTAATGCAAACATTTCAAAGAAAATAAAACATTTGCTTTAAATGTAATATACAGTTATCATCAACATGTCATAGGCTTTAAAAATGCGAAATGAAAAAATTGCAGAACTGGCTTGCATTTTGTCATGCAGCGCCACCTATGCTAAATGTGAAAATTTTGAAAATATACATATTTTAAGCAGAAAACAATGTTTAATGTTATAAAAAGTAATGAAATTGTAATTAGAACTCTTGTTTGCATGAAAAGTGTCAAAAAGGAAGACCCACATTTTACAAAAATCATTGCTAGAAAAAAAACATGTCAGAAAAATAATTTTAGAGGGGTTTGAATTTCCTCTGATGCTTTGTTGAAGTCCTATATTCAAGAATTTTGTATTTTTGTCATTTCTTTTGTCTATAATTTCGATTTTATGAAATAAACACATTTACATTATTAAGTCTATGCAGAAATATCATGAACAAAATATAAAAAGTGTTGAAAAAGAAAATAAAAAACCAAGGTCCCTAGTGGGGATCGAACCTGCGACCCTGAAAAACCCTTAGATAGTCTGACATTCTACCAATACACCAAGGAATCAGAATGCTCCAGATAGTGTTCGGATGCTCCAAGCATGTGTGACAAAATGACTAACTTTTTCTTTAAAGGGAGATAGTTATGCATATACAGTGTAGTTGACCTAAAGTTGTGGTTTTTGTAACAGCACACTTTCTCATAGTGCTCATCATTCATACTAAATGTCATAAAAATATTTTAAATAGTTTAAGAGCGATGCTCCAGTCAAGCACTTGATATGGAATTAGTAAGGTTTTCTGTTAAAAGGGAAAACTTTTGAGGAGCATACAAATCAGCAAAGGGCCATTACTCTGTAAATGAGATGTCTTGACCTCGTGTAAGCATGCTACACTCTGCAAAATGTACATGATGTGTGCATAAAAATTAACCTTGGTCAAAAATTGTTAAAATTAACCCCCTGGACATATAAATAAAAACCAGCAGAGAGCAATAACTCTGTAAATAAGGAGTTAAATGACCTCATTCTAGAACTCGACACTCAAGATGTTTAAGATATATATATACATATATAGTATGTACACAAGGATTGGTGACCTTTGGTCAAAAACTCTTATTGAATCATGTTATTGAAACATCAATGATTTATTTGAATTTCTGCTATCATTTGTTCGAAATTATGATTTTTTTTAAAATGGTGACCTTTTGACCTTTGGAAGACCAAGCCCAAAATTGAAAGGGTTCTGTGCATCCTTTTAGACAACCCACATACAAGATTGAACTTTGTTATCATCCAGACAAGTCACATATAAGCAAAATTCTATTTTCAGCATTGGTGACCTTGACCTTTGGCAGATCACACCCAAAATCAAGTGTTTTGAGTTGTGCGTGATCATTCATTTTTAAGTTATAATCAGACAAGCCATCTATATGCAAAATTCTATATTTAACAATGGTAACCTTGGCCTTTGACAAACCATGCCCAAAATTAGTAGGGTTCTGAACATCCCCAAGAACAACCTTCACACCAAGTTTGAACTTTGTGTGATTATTAATCCATACAAGCAACAGACAGACACATGGATGGACATCCCGTATGACACCTATATCCCCCCATTTTTGTTTGATGGTATAAAATGTTATGATTAAATCAAGCAATAGAACATGCCATTCTAAAGTATAGGTGTTTAACGTTTCTATGCAATGCACCAATGGTGAAAATTTGTTATTCAAAAACAATTGCTTATAGAACCTTAAACTATCAATAGTTTTGAAAGTTCACAAAGGGATTGACTCACTTTGGGCTAAAACAGCCCTGTGTAAGATACTGATTTACTCCATTTGCTTGAATGTGAGGTCCCTGGCCAAAGGGCAAATGTTTTTTCCCTTATAAATAGCACATATACATATTATATGCAGATTTACTATATACATATATAAACATACATTATTCTGTATTTATTTCCTTCATTTTTAGTCCATCCGATTCTCATACTTTTGATAAAAATGGCATACAATAATATGAAGTGAAATAACGTATGCTAAGATCTGTTCATGTGTTCGAGTAACAAACCAGGAGACCCAAGCCTTTGCCAACAAACCATCACAAATGGACATTCAAGAAAATATAGTTGGTGCAATTGAATTTAAAAGCCCTGTTAATTTAGAAATAAACAAAGTAATCGAAGATTTTATACGGTAGCTCTCCTCGACGCCGCAACCTTAAAAAAAAGTAAGTTTGATCAAGCCCCAAAAACAGAGCATATTTTAAGCATCATCAGAGGCGTAGGCCATTAAGTGAATGTTGATGTATATAATTTTAGGTATCCATAAAACTGACCATCCATTCACAGATTTAGTTTAAAAAAATTGAGCAACCTTAATCATTCTTCTTAACAACAATATTGCAAAAAAGTATGTCCTAAACTGAATCAATCAAGCAGAAAATGTAGGACGAATTCAGCCTCTGAAACCTTACATATATTAAGCATTTCTAAATACATCTATGATGATGTAGGACTTGTAGTAATAATTAAATAAAGAAGCCATACTAAATGAATAAACATAATTATCTTGAAAAATTAATGCTAAAATCCTGGACAGCTTTTGGAAGGTTGCCAGACTTTGTGAGTTGAAATTCGGGTAAAATAATGTTGGACTTTAGAGTGTCAGCAATCCATGGTTGGCGCTTTCCTTTTTTCCCTTTTACTGGGATTGAGCAGGGGGACCACGTTGTTGATCTGGCCCCCTTGTACCAGTGGATTCTTATGTGTTCATCTAAAACTTCCAAAATTCTTCCAACTTGGGGCCATTCATTTTTATATTCTTCAATATTAAGGAGGCACATGTCACCGATATTAACTGTTTTACTTGTGGAAGTACCTTTATTGCTCTGACCGATCACAACCTGAAACAATAATGCACATCTATCAATTACATGAACAAGTAATGAATTCAATGCTTTTTTAATAAACCAAAACAGATTATTATAATTTTTAATTCAAACAAACTAGTCATTCTAATAATAATGTAAAAAAAAAAAACAATCTGTAACAATTAAAAACAATTTCAAGGAAATCAAAAAAAGGAATGGAATATGATTCTTCCAAGCAGATACACTAATGACCAAGTAATGTTTTCCACTTGTCTGAGAGGGGATCATGCAAATAACAATCTAAAATATATGTTTAAAGCAGTTTGAGTAGAAAAACTTTAAAACAATTACATGTAGAAGATGTGGCAGCCATTTTGATGGAGTTAGACAATGTAGGATACAAATCGGAAAGAACATCAGGTTTTATATAAAAGTTTGACCCAACGTTTCTCAGCAAGGAGTTTAAAAGATATAACTATTTAAGGAACATCCACATCCACATTTGTCAAAGTTGCACATTTAAGCATTGAACTGCGTTCAGTTGGCATTCATATCACCCATGAATGCCAACTGAAAGCAATTCAATACTTATATTTACCATTTGCTATCCCAATGTGACAAACCAAATGGTAAAATGTATGAGAAACTAAACGATAAGCAATGGAAAACTAAACGATAAGCAATGAGTGATGGCATTCATAGGCGATATGAATGCCAACTGAACTTGGTTGGGATATATAGTGGCATTGCCATGCCATGGTAAATATATGGTGTTTGAAAAGTCATTAGAAGTGAAAAATGAGCAAAGAACATATTAATATTGGAGGACAAAAAGTACACTTACAGGTGGTATCACATTGTCATCATCAGACAGCTCACTTTCATATTCAAGGTTGTTTTCGCTTTCGGCGTCACTGACAGCCATGGGATTCAATTGTTGCAATGGCCAGGAGCAATTCTCGTTATCATCATCATCATCAACATCAACATCGTCATCTTGTCCTTCAAGTAAAAACGATAATATGAATATTTTATAAACAAGCTAATATTTTCATAAATCTTATTGCATACTAGAGAGGCATAACACACAAGTGTCTGTTTCATTCAAGAGAAATTGATCCAACCATTTATTAAGAACGCGATTAAAGAACAACACACACACACACACACACACACACACACACACACAGAGGAAATTATTATAAAATCTTGCCTACATTACTTAAGAATAGAAGTTGTACATTATATATACTATATATATATCAGTGTTGTGATAATATTAGTTATATAGGTTTTAGGCAGGTTATATTAGCCCATATAACCTGCCTAAAACCTATATAAAGAATTTGTCACACAGCAAATCCTTCTTCATATAAATGTACATGCTCATTAGGCTTCAAATACAAAGAAGCAAACAATTCCAATGGGAGCTGCATTATGGCGTCATTTATTTTCAAAGATTAATGACGTCACAGTCAGGAGCTGCATTATGACGTCATTGTTTTGAATGTGAATTTTTATAACCTGAGGCAGGTCATACAGGAAAAATATTACGGGCTAAACGACCAATCAAATGCCGACAAATTTGTTTGCAGTGTGACAAGGTATTTATACATACCTAATACTTCCATTTCTTTAAACAAACATTCCCACTCTTCTTTGTCCTCGTTGCGTTTAAAGTATACATAAGACTTCCTCACGTCACTTTTCAATTTATCTAAGTCTTTCTCGTCAAAGTTTGGAACAACTTTAGTAGGAAAATTTGTTGGTATACTTTTTAACAGTGGGGCATTACATTCCTTCCAAATCTGAAATATACAATCAAGCATGCTGTCATAAAATGAAACATTTAATACACATCATATAATAGACAAATTTTTCTGAATGACTTGACATTTTCAACATATGTTAATCTGTGAATTGAGATTTTCTCCTACATATATATTTTATCCTCTCCAGTGACTTTGACCTTTGGGTATCAGTCTTGATAATAGTTTGATAACCTCCATAATGATATACTTTGCAAGTCCCCTAAAAAGCTTGCAAACTTACAGAGCAGAATCGAACATATAAAGGTGCAGAATAACGGGGAAATAAACATCATCTCTTCAAGATACCTGTGCAGCTGTTATTAATTATTATGCTTTCTGTAAGAATCTTACTATATAATATAGTCAGTTATTGTATATTTCCGCATAGTTTTATAAAGGAATATACAGCATAGACAGACTATGCGAAATAGTCAGTAATGCTGCTGACTTGACTACAACTCCATTATATAAAAATGTTGCCACACACAATTACACACACGCACCGATGCAAACATATACACACACACATACACCTTATTTTTGCTTTTCAATAACTTTTAAGGTGTTATGGACACAAAATTGCACAAAGTACATGTATACACAGACAAAGTAAGAGGGGCCATAACTTTGAAAAATTGGAAGGAAAAATATCACATCATCATGTCATTTACATACTTTCTGCTGAGTCTCACTTTGTGACAGGGGTATACATTATCTTTTTGTTATTATTGCCATTATTTAAGAAATAAATTTGAATGCAATGCCTATTTTGTGTGTTTGAATCAAATGATAAGGAATGAATTTAAAAAGTATTGAGTTTAAAAAAAAATTATGAATTAATATGCACACTGTATGTATTTTACCTTATCAGATGACCATTTCTTCCAGAAAAACCTCGCATGTTCATCTCTTTCCTCTTTTTGAATTTTGAAAACATGTGGTCTGGAGTGATTGTACATCTTGTTAAGATGTGGAGTAAGCCATTCTGACACATTGTAAACATTTGATGTCTGTATTGAAGTTGGAGATGGTGTGTACGCATGTTCAAAAGCTGACATCATTTTTGCAAGTGTAAGGACGGCATGTTTATTTAGCCAAGTTGAAAATCTGAAAACAATAAGAATGTACAATTGCTGTCTTACCTTTGATAAACAAGTACATTTGTCCAATTATCATAAATGTATAACCATTTTGTTTTAATTCCAAAATTATTTTTGAAGTTTTAAATTTCATATAAAAAATGAACAGAAACATTTAAGAATACAATCATGATGTAATGTTGACCAAAGAAAAACTTTAGAAAATTATATTACTCTTAGAGTTGTATTTGTCTGAAGTAAGTCTTCAGAATTCAACAATTTTGATATTAAAATGACACTAAAGAATGTTTGTAAAACATGCACATGCCCCCACAAAGTGAAAGTTGTAGCAGAGGTATAAAGATTTAAACTAAGAATCTAAATGGAAAATCTAGGTCACAAAAGGTTGAACCCACCTAACAGTACTTTCTTGATGATATGTGAATAGATCATACATTTTTTGTAACTTTTTACATTGTAAATGAGTTTGAAAAATAACATTACCTTGAGAAGACTTGATCTATGTCTTCATGTGTATGGCCAACCATCAAAAATGAAATTTTAATTTTTTTGAAAATCCCTTTCTCAACCAAAAGACTGAGGAATCCAAACACATACCTTTGAATTTAAGCAAGAAAATGTTAGATATATATACATTTAAATGTGTGCATTTATGAACTTTAAATGTAGAAAACAAGCAAATTCGTAGAATTTATGTCCCCATTAGATGAGCCCCCTTCAGTTTTAACCAATCTGACTCCCCTTCCCTAGGAATGTTTCCTACCAAGTTTGGATGAAATTAGTCTAGTGGTTTAGGAGACTGACTATCTCTATTACTTTCATTTCCTGTTCCTGTTGCCGCTTTTCTTCCAGTCCTATGGTTTGGTTATTCTCCTTTGGTCTTTTGTCACAATATCCGTAAAATACTCTGGAAGTGATGTTAAGTCCTAATTAAACAAACAATCCGTTTGTATTCATACGTCGTAACATTAAATAATATGCAGTTCAATAAGATTTAGTCATTTTCTGCGTTACACTTACCTATTTTTGTTTTCTCTGAAACAATTGTCCATTTGCAAATACAAAGTGGAAGGAAGACTGTCTTTCAACATTACCAAAACACTCAATAATGTTGATATGGTTAGATTGGCTGAATGTGGAAATTGAAAGTAATCAAAAAATCCATAAATTCCAACTCCATGAACTATTAATCCTATCAGATGTACTTTCAATTTCCACATTGCATGTGTAAATTTGCTGGCATACAAAAAGTGGGGTAAAAATGTTTTCGCCTGGTCCATACCATCAAGAATAATGGATAAATATTTGCCAGGATTTTTCTTTGCCTTCTGTACATGCTTATAGTATTTTCGTCTTTCAGCACTAAGTAAAAGAATGTAAAGATATGTATTAGTACAAGTCTACCTCTATAATATTTATTATGCTTAGTTCTAGCTCCAATGGAAATGTCAAATTGCACTTAGACTAAATGTCTGTTGATTATGTTCTGCAGTAACTATATTTGGCAATCCCTTTTGTACATGATTAAGCTAGGTATATGTTGTCAGATTGTCTATTTGTATGATGGAGTCCGATATAAAATCAACATTCTCATTCTCCTTACAAAGCAAGATTGATCAATGTCAACCAAATTGTGCATAAGTAATGCAGACATCATTAAATGTATCAATAGGTATATATTCAGAAGCTTTAGCATGCCCTTAGGGATACTTCCTACCAAGTTTTCATGAAATTGGTTTAGTGGTTCAGGAGAAGAAATCGAAAACATGAAAAGTTTACGGACACAACAATCCACGACAAACGACGGACAAAAGGCGAGTGCAATAGGTCACCTTGAAACAAAGTCTCGGGTCACCTAAAAACTAACCTTATAAGATAATACTTACTTTTGTTGCTTTAGGTGCTTTTCTCTGGTTTGAAGTAATATTTTTCTCTTTGTTTTGTCCCTTGTTTCTGATAGCTTTGTTTTAATCATAGTGCATTTGTTACACTTGGAGAATCTGGAATTCTACAATAATACATGTACACACATAAATAACTGACTACCGGAGTAAGGTAATTGAATGTTTTTATGAGTATGAGTTTACCAAGAAGAAATATGCTTGTAATTCAATATCAAGTTTTAGTGGACAGTCAGCATTGTTTGTGTAAGCATTTCAAATGTTAAACATTTTTATATTCATAATATTTGTAATTGCAAGATATCGGTAAAATACTCTGGAAGTGATGTTAAACCCTAATTAAACAAACAATCCATGGGCATCTTGTTTCTTAAAGGAGAAATAGTTCTGGGTATAGTTGACCAAGAATTGCATGTGGTTCTTCATCTCTGCACATTGTCTAGTAGTGCTTATAATTTGTACCAAATTTCATAAAATATATTGATACTGTGAGAGAAATTATGCTCCCTATAAAAGTGGGACGGATGGACGGACAAAGAGAAAGTTTAAGGGAGCATAATAATGTTATTTGAACATTTACCTTAGGAATAGCAATGTGCCACATGCATGTCCTCCAAAGCAGGTAGAAATGAGCTTTTGAAATTATGTCTATATCCATGTCTCTAAATTCTGTAACCATTTCTTCATACACAGATCCTTTTGTCATACAGGGTGGCAGGTGTAATTTTGGCTGGTCTGGTAATTTATCTGCAAATTCACTGGCATATTTCTGCAACCAAGTGATTGCCTGTTGGGAACTAGACTTTAAATTTCCTAGTCTGTTCCCAACTTTGTTGATTACAGTTGCACCATCTATGTAAAAAAAAAACAGTTGTAGTTATAGCAATGTTTAACTGCATGACATTAAATTGCATAGTGTTGATTCGATATTTGCTTATTTTCTCAACATGCCTTTTTCATTTGACTAAAGTAAAGATAATATGTCCAATGACATTGTCTGTTAAGGAAATAAAATTCTTTATTGCATATTTATGGCAATTAAATTAAGATTCAGCCTCCTTAAAGGGAAATATAATAGAAATCAAACCACATGGATATCCTTTATTTAGAATGCATGCACGTATAAGAATGATATACTTACTAATAAATTTTTGCCGTATACTGTAATATGTAGAATTGGGAATGCCAAGAACCATTAAAAATGCTGAGAGACACACAGATGTAGTGCCAATGATGAATTTATATTCAAATTTCCCAGTCTGTTGATTAAAACTGCAATTAAAGACCAAGAAAATAACAAATTAGAAATAATCATAAATATCTAAAGATGGATTTCACAAATAATTATTAATATCATGAAATTCAGTAAAACATAATTTTTTTGCTTGGTCAGTAATAAACCTAGTTTATGCTCCCCAAAAAAATGTTTCTGCACAAATATATGTTGCATTTGATACATTCTTTCATTTGCTGCACTTTTTTTTATCAAAAAAGTATATGTACTTACCTTGAATGGCTCCTAAGCCAGTCAAGAAGATACTGACTCTGAGAATGCTTGTCCAAATTTTGAAAATTTGACCTAGCCTTCTGCATATCAAAAGCATCTAGTCCAGACAGGCACAGAAATACACAACATATTGCATAGCTTAACTGATATAGGGCTACTGGTATTAACTTTCCTATAATAGAATTTAGGAAATCATATATACACAATGTATGTTAATAAATGATCAACTTCATTTTCATTTCCGGTAAATATATTTAAACAACAGACACCACAACCAGTACAAAACATCCCAGTAAATAATGACTGGTTAACTCAGTGCTCAGGTTAATTTAGCCAATTGAGGTATCATGTCAATGTGTCTATGGCATAACATTTCAGTGAAACAGCACTATAAATTGTCATCAGTGCATACTGTTACAAGAAAACACAATCTCAGTATGACTTAAGCATTTGTTGAATGGGACGTTAAAATCCAATAAAGTTCACAAACAGTTAAGTGGATTGGTCATTAGAACTGAAAACCATTGGAAAAGTATACAACACTTACATACTTAATCTCCCATTATATTCATAAATGACTAATGGTTACTATTTGATTATAATTAAAAGAAAACACATGTTTTATATAATAAAACTCACTTTTCTTTTTAGGTTCAAAATTCTCTATATTGTCTTCGTCTCCTTCAAAACTGTAAGAATATTGTTTGGCTTTCGTTGAACCTACAGGTCTTCCTCTTTTATCTAAAAACAACAAATAGCTGTTGAATTCATTTGATTTCTTTGAAATGAGAAGTATGTGAAAAATGTCATGTTCAAATGAATCAACCCTTCCCTAAATTTTCTATATTATATATTTACTTTTGATAAAAAGTTTAGATTAATAATCATTAAAGACAAACAAGTAAATCACTGGAAGTGATGGATGCTCCCCAAAATATGCTTGACTTAGGAATTATGTTTTGTCAATACAGGTCAATTTTTAACAGGAAATAAATTTCAATAACTTGTCATTGTGTTTTGGGTAGCAAACAAACTCTACATAGACAATTTCATGGCAGAAAAAGAAAACTTTTTATCTAAAAGGGCAAAGGTGGACAGACAGAGACTAATGGGTGGCTAGAAGGACGGATGGACAAAGTGTACACTTTATGCTCCCCTGAAAGTTTTTAGGGAGTATAAAATTATACTCTACTTTTCTGCTGTCTGTTTTCATTTACTGCCTCATCATCAAATTCTAAGCCCTCATTCTCATTGACTGCCTCGTCATCAAATTCTAAGCCCTCATTCTCATTGACTGCCTCGTCATCAAAGTCTGTGATCTCATTATCTGCAAAATATAAAAAATCATCGAATTATATTAAATGACACTGTCTTTCCAACTCTTCCAAGAAAGACTGTTTGTATAGCTTTAAGTTGTTTTGCTGCTTGGTACATTTAATGATTGTACAGACATGATGTTATTTACTTTATACATTCATTACATTTCTTTTTGTGCATATTCTGTATAATGTATATTGGTGTTAATATATTCTTCTTTAAGGAGGAAATAAAGATATAATAATAGTAATTAAATATGTTTACCAGCACTAGAAAAATTGTCAACATTAGCACTTTCATCTACTTCGGTGAAATCAATTTCATCCTCAAAATTGTAACCTGTGAAAACAAATAAATAAATAAATAAATAAAAGAAATCTTGGCCTGACAGTAATTATAAAGACATAATTATCATGATTCAATTCAAAGTAGATTCCAATGTGGGAGAAAATCTTTTCAAGGTTATAGCCACTAAGTAATTTACATGTTCAAGAGTAAATTAGCACATTTTCACAAAATACAGGTTGTTTCATATTTCCAACTATTCTTTAAATTTAAACAAGGGGAAATCAAGAAAAACAACAAAATCTCGAGGAAATGTGTACAAGATAAGATCTTTGAAGTTTGATTAATACATCAAATGTTTAAAAACTCCACGTTAATATCGTTTTGTTTTAGTTAATGATATTAAATACTTAATAAGATTTTCAAGAGTAAACATGCAACGTACAAAATTTATATCTAGGAATATCAAGACACAATATGTAACGTAACCATAATACAGGTTATTAGTTTTTAACTTCCATTTTCATACTTTTAAAAAATTTAGAATTTAAAAGTTTCAAGCAGTGCCATCTCCAAGATTTTGTACTTATTTTGGTAATTAAATTTTAGTAAATTCAATATTATTAAACATACCATTGTTTGTAATATGGTACAAAATATCGTCACTGAAATCATCTTCTTCATCTGTATCTTCTGAAACATAAAGAGATATACATTTTATATATAGGACACAAATCTGAAAGGGGACTTAAGGAATATGAACATCAAGTTTCATGAAAATCTTTTGCCTCGTAACCCAGTATGCACTTGTTCGATTCTGGACCAGGGCTACATCAAATCGAAGATGTTAAAACTAGGCTTTCTTCTCACTCCTTGTTAAGTGCTCAGCATTACTGTGGTAGGATAAGGACTTGTTGGCTCGGTGTAGTATAACATGACCCAGTGAAGTATCATGTCAATGTGTCAGTGGCTTGATATTTAAGTGAGACAGCACTATAAATTAGTGGCCATCAGTGTGCACTAGCACAAGTAGATATCATCTCAATATTTTTATTGAATGAATTTTTTTTTTTAAAACACATACGGTACCACAGATTTATATACTAACAAATTATATATAAATCTGTGAGGGTACTTAACAAAATTATACCATTTTAATGTTTGTTAAAATAATATATTACTTCCATATTTCTATCCTGTTTTACATGAGAGCAATAAAACAAGAAATAACACACTATAAAATACCGATCTCCGTGAACGTGTCCACAAAGCCTACTGTATCCGTCTTAAAATAGACATATCGGACCTGGCAGAAGACACCCCTTGATTAAAACGAATATTATCAGAAAACGGCATTCGTTCGAGGGGCAGAGGAATCTCGGCCTACCCTTTACATTGCCGTGTTTGACTTCAAAATGTTCCTTGACAGAGAAAAACAAATAACAATCAAAGGCCTAACACAAAACAAACTACTCCTACAACATATGAGGTCCGGTTGACGTTACCTTTCATACCGCAAAATCAAAAAATAGCTCATCGTGTTGACCTCTAACATTGTTGGAGTAAAAACAAACAAGCTTTTCATTCATACCCACGATCGAGTTGAATAAAGTTCAATCCCGTGATTGTTTGCGTTAATGTTCACAAGTCATTTTGATTGCAAAATCCAGGTCAAAACATCGTTTTCAAGAGGCTGTACATGTGATACTTTCCAAATAAGTTGATGGGAAGAGTCTGTTCACGCTTAAGTAACCTGTGAGTAAATACATTAACACTGAAAGTTCTCGACGATGGCATTGTGCTGAAACACAGGTGGGCGTCTGAGCATTATAGATCTAGCTTGATTACAAAACTCACAAAATAAAGTTCGGTAGCTCAATATGTTGGTTATAATTATTACAATATAGATAAAAATGGGTCGAAAATGAATTTAATACCTTTTTCTTGCCGGATGTATGCAACTTGGTCCGATATTTTCTCGTCGACGTCGTCAAACTCGGCATTCATGTTGGCGTCGTCGCACTCGGCATTCATGTTGACGTCGTCGCACTCGGCATTCATGTTGACGTCTGTTAAATTGTAGCCGACGTGCACGTGAGCACGTGTGCTCAAGAATATTTAAGTCATAAATTCTACTCACAAAGACATTATGTGGTTACGTTGTTGTAGAAATAGATCTATTTATTTGTAATAAAAACATTACATACCCTCAATCAATTTT
>JAUMGZ010166253.1:0-15595 GCA_032359645.1 Pododesmus macrochisma
TTAAAAATTCCTGTTTAGACTACGCGCACATTTTAAATATTGACAAGACAATTTTGTATCATTATTGGGTATGGGTTTTGTACATCATAACCAGCGTGAATTTTTTGTCACCGTTTCCCCCTTTTGCTCTGTAGCCTTGATTTGCTGAAGTTTTGTCTATTATTCAAAATTAATTTTTCTTTTGCGTCCATTAATGACAACAGCTTCGAGCAAGATCTGGGGTTCAGGACGGATTGCCTCATACAGAGTTTTGGCTCCTTCCTCTTGTAAATATCATATTTATCGGAGGCATGATTCAGATTGCATTTTTGTATTCTTAAGCTGCGTATCGGTAACAAATACACTTTATAAGTTAGAGATATGTTAAGTCATATACAACATAACTGTAACTTTGTACTTTATTTAAAAATACTTTTTGAGTAGTTGTGATAGGTAAATACATTTGAAATATATTTGACATTAAATTGCGTGTATATATGTAATTGTTACTTTAATTGTGTGAATATATGTAATTGTTACTCTATATTTTGGTGTATAAATGTAATAGTTACTCTATATTTTCGTATATATGTAATTGTTACTCTATATTTTTCGTATATATGTAACAATTACTTTATTTCATTCTATATATCTAGATTTGTAATAGTTACTCAGTATTTTTCGTATTATTGTGCTTTTTCTGCGATCTTTGAATGTCAGTTGTTTTTAAGTGTATTTTGTAATCCGGACATTGCTATACCATAGGAATGAATGATCTATAACTATATATCATTTGGTCAACATAGCATTTTTTAAAGCCTTTTTGTTGAGAATTAATTACTCACATATTTTGATATTTTACTTTGTCTGTCCAAATATGTAATATATGCATCAATCCAAGAAACTCAATACTATAACTTTCATCATTTAATCCATTTGAGCCTATTTATCTTTTAGAATATGACTGTTATCTGAATATTTTATACGCTATCATTTTGTAACTTTATAGCATTATGTTGCCCGTAGATTTATTTATTGAGTCTACCTATCTAGGATATGTATTTAAGGGTTATGAACTATCCTTTATTATTGTGGCAAATCTAAATGACACTTTTAGTGTATGTGATATGATCTTAGTCAATCTGGAACGCAGGTTCAAGGTGAACTTTATTCATAACAAATCCTGATCGTCGTCCGTCCGTCGTAAACATTTAACATATTCGACTACTTCTCCAAAACCACTTGTAAAATGATATCCACACTGTGTAGGATGTATACCTAGGGGAAGGGGATTCAGATTTGTTAAAATGAAGGGGCTCAGCCCTCAGGGGGCGCCACTTTAGGGTCAAAAGGGGGACAATTTGACAAAATTTCACAAAATCTTCTCCTTATTAACTAGACGGCGTAGAGCTTACTTATTTGGTATGTAGTAACTTTAGAGCACAGAGAACCAAGTTTGTTCAAGACGTGACACTGGGGTCAAAAGTAGATTACGCGTTTTGTGTAATAAAACACAGAAAGACTTGAATATAACGAATTGAATTTTATTATAGTGTCTCAAATATAAACACACATACATTACTGAATATAGCGTAGACTATCTTGAATTAAAAAAAACTGAGGTGCTTCCTTTTCCAAAGGTTAAAACTATCCTAATTCATATGCTCGATATGCGAGTCTTTATACATTGTCCGCCTTACATAAATGTAAGAACAGCTGTAGGCTATACGGACATGAACAGATAATATTAATCCATCCATGTGCGTACAGATCTAAAGTGTCGTTACATAAGTACAGTTGTAGGCTATTACATGTCCCTATTACATAAACCATATGTTAACTAAAAACGAATGTATACACCTTTCTAAAAGGTTAATATGATATTTATAAGCGATTTTCCTAGATAACTAAATTGTAAATTAACACAATCTAAATGTCATTAGCGGAAATATCCCATACGCCTTGACAAGCTTTGCTACATTTGTTCAAATGAAAGGCTTCGACCCACAGGAGACACTTGGGGCTAAAAGGGAAGTCATTTGATAACATTTCAAAAATCTTCTAAAAAGGCATAAAGCTTAATGCTTTGGTATGTAGTAAATTTAGGGCATGGAGAACCAAGTTTGTTTATAAGGCGTCACCCTGAGGTACTCGTTTTTGGGTAACACTATAGCAAATATGTTATCTTTTCGTATTTTTGACTTCTTGACAAAAAGGACTGGACCAATTTCATAAGAATCTTTGGTACAAGACATCCCCAGGGAACGGAGATTCAGATTTATCTAAATGACGGGTCTAAGTTCCCAGGGGCGCCACTTTGGGCCCCAAAATATGGAAAATTTGACAAATTTTAAAAAATTTCTGATAAACTAGAAGGCCTCGTGCTTATGACGTTGGTATATAGTTACTCTAGGGCATGGAAAACCGAGTTTGTACAAGGCGTGTCCTAGGGGTAAACAATAGGCAACGTGTATTTGGGCCGGAACTACTAGACCAATTGCATCCGCACTCAGTAGGAAGTATCCCTAGGGGAAGGGGGTTAAGATTTTTCAAATGATTGGGCTTAGACCCCAGGGGATGTCACTTGGGGGCCCAAATAAGGGAAATTGACAAAAATTCAAAAATCTTCTTATAAACTAGAAAGCCTAGTGCTTTTAAAATGTTATGTTATGTAGTAACTCTAGATCATGGAGAGCTTAGCATGGTCAAGGCATGACCCTGGATTCAAAAGTATTCAAATGCCAAACAATTTACGTATAGGCCAATTTCATCCAGATGGACAGCAAGGTTGTTACTATTTGATTTTTCAATATAACATTTTACTAATAAAATATTTTAAACTGGAAAATGTCTTTATTGATGACAGACCTTTAGAAATCGGTATCTTGGACAAGCTGCTTCAATAATGGTGGTTGTTCTACTTTAGAAAATCGGTATCTTTGACAAGCTGCTTCCATAATGGTGGTTGTTCTACTTTAGAAATCGGTATCTTGGACAAGCTGCTTTCATAATGGTGGTTTTTCTACATTCAATTTAATTATCATTGGCATTATGTCTCAGTTTGCGGGTTTGCATTGTTCACGCTATTTCTTGGATAGTAGTAAATACGAAAACCCAGACGATATTCTAAAGTCGTAAGTCCCTGGACATGGGCAAACAAAAGAAAAATGTGAGACACACAGAAAAAACCCAAATATACATTTATTAACTATAAAAGAAAACATCACGCACTTCTATTAAAAAACTAGAAGCGAAACTAGGTGCTCGTGAAATGGTAGGCGTTCTAGATACACGTGTGAACTATGTGCCTAGATTTGGTGGTTTCACTCATAAATGTGTAACACATTTCCCCTATAAGTTAAAAAAAGAGAGACAAAAACTAAGCTATTTTAGCTTTGTGTTCTTGGAAGGCCCACAACAAACCAACGATTTACAAGGTACATTTCAGACGTAGAAAGGTACGGCCATTGTATGGAGTCAATAAACTGACAATTGAATGGCCAATGGTTCAAAATACCACAGAACGATTACAAAAATGGCAGTATTTCGACTCCTAGCATGATTGCATTCACTCTTAATTTATTGATATAAATTTAAAAAAAAAATTGACAAACAATAAAATTAAATAAAAAAAAAACAAATCCAGGTGAAAATGGTCGATCCCCGGATTTTTCAACATATACAGGGTGTTTCAAAATAACTGTTACGCTTTCTTTTCTTTATATCTTTAAAAATCCAAACAGTACAATAACAATTTTTATAGCATAAAATCAGGAGTTCTTTAAAATTGTATTCAGTATATACAAAGTATATGGAACGTTATTTTTTCAATTAGTATACCTAAGGTTTCTAAAACCAGCCTTTTTCACAAAATATGGTCAAAATATGACGTCCATTCACTGTCGTTTGAAGATGTATTTGGTGCTTGAAATTCTCAATTACTGCATTGCATGTCTCTGCGGTGATTTTTGCTAATCTCTACGCGTATTGCTTTCTTTATGTCGTCAGTAGTTTCTAGGCAAGGTGTATGAACTCTGTCTTTCAAATAGCCCCACAATGGTCTGAAGTTGGGAGAATTGGGTGGCAATGGATTATTTGATCTTAGTGAAATGAGTCTACCGTTAAATGTATCGGTCAACCAATCAAGTACTGCTCCTAAAATATTTGGTGAAACACCATCCCCTTGGAACCAAACCTTTTTTTTTTTATGTCTGATGTGTTTTCTTTAATGCTGGTAGACATTTAGATTTAGGCAGATTCAGGTAACATTTCGAGTTTATTATTGTATCTTAACCTTGCAGTTTTGAAAAAAGAATAGACCGATAATTCCCCTTGAACTCATGGCTGCAACCACGGTAACTTTATCACCATGAAGTGGTTTTTCTACACAAAAGTCGGACTTTTCGGAATCCGGAATCTAAAATTCGGTTTTATTTAATTTCTTTAGATAAGGATACTTCCTTTGGATACTTTTCATAACATGGATGGGCGATTAAGATTCATGAAATAGTTTTACTACCTCAGCACGATGCTTGTCGGTCAACTCCATTTTGACCCTTTTTCACAGAAATTGATAATGTCATCAATGACGTCATATATTATTCAAGATAGATATATTCTATTATATAATAAAACTTAACAAAATAAGAAACACAATTATGCAAACCGCATTAAAATCGAACATCAGTTAATGAAAATATTAAGAAGAGACAGTGTAACAGATATTTTGAAACACCCTGTATATACATACTATAGATATGCTTATGACCCCTTAAATGATCGACGACCCAGGAGGCATATGTGAACTCTGTTTGCTTGAAAAAGACACACAACAAATGATTGTTGTAAAATGCAAAAAATCAATACCATTAGCAAAAGAACAATTAAAACTAAACTACAAAGTGACTAGTATGAAAACAAATACATGTTATGTAAAAGCGCCACACTGACAAATACAAATGAATAATGTACAATGATGTTCTCTTGAAGACAAAAGAGTTTATGCCATTTATTATATATACAATGTTTGATAGTCAAATGCAATTCCATTTACAAAAGGAGGGATATAGGGGGCCGTGTAAAAATATGTCGTTTCTCGAAAAATAGCTGAATTTCATGTGACGAATTCTTCTGTGCCATCCTATTTATAAAAAACTGGGAAAGAGGAAGTTCAATTTAATTGGTTGAGAATTTCGTTGAAATTGCACACTCTAAGACAAGGCATTTTGAGCTATATATTGATTAATAAATTGACGGCATACTATAAGTATTATAACCACCCTTGTATTTACAATGTAGTTTAACAATGTAAAAACATGACTGATTCTTAATAAAAAATGTTCATCATAAAAACTTCTTAACTTATAGGGTTCATAAACTTATTCATAAAATTATATTAAGGTATTTTTGTTAGCTTTTCTTTACAATTATATTAATACAATAACATGTTATTTGCGTTGTCGTTGTTCATATTCTGTTGATCTTATAAATTCTGGTTTTTCCTACATTGCGTGGGCCTGTTATTGACGGATATGAAAATTAATGCTGTTGTTTTTTTGTAAACTGTTGACATTACGCCTATTGGTGCTTACATGTCGATATATATTGCCAACTCGTTGGTTATTATGTTTCAAACGCGTAGGCCGATTTTCAACTTTACAATGTAACCTTGTACAAACACACCTTCCTACAAACAATTAATAGTTTTATACTGAACTGAACGTTGATTACCGATATTATTTAATCACGACTGCTCGTTAGCAAGAAGCATGTGTTCGATCCCAATCGCTTCAAAAAATTAGGTAATCGTCTCGGACCCTGCTTAGCACTCAGCATTCTGGGTAAGAGAATAATCGGTTTAAGCAGTGTCAGGATAATTTGACCGAGTAATATTGCATTGAGGCAGCACTATAGAGTGCCCATTAGTGCTCACTGTCACAAACAGACACCGTCTTGATATGACATAAACATGTGTTGAAAGGGACGTTGAATCCCATTGAAACAAACCAAACTAATCAATACTTGACCGTTCGTCCACTTTCTTGTATTTCACAACTTTAAAAGAACAGCGTATACAAAAATGCAATCTGAATCATGCCTTCGATAAATATGATATTTATAAGAGGAAGGAACCAAAACTTTGTGTGAGACAACCCGTCCCGAACCCAAGATCTTACTTGAAGCTGCGGTCATTAATGGACGCAAGAGAAGAACTTTTTTTGAATAGACAAAACTTCAGCAAATCAAGGCTACAGAGTCAAAGGGGGAAACTGTGACAAAAAATTCACGATGGTTATGATGTACAAAATATTACCCAATAATAATACAAAATTGTCTTGCCAAAAATTTAAAATGTGCGCTTAGTCAAAACAGAAATTTTTAAACGTATTCCTCTGGACTCGTGTTTCGAACAACCTAGTTCACATAAGCAAAGGTGATGTCGCAGAATGGCTAATATCAATTACACATGTTACGTTTATAGCCACTCTAATGATTCTTAATTAACACTCCATCTCACAAGCGGTCTCATGTTTGTTCGGTTTATTAAGTCCTTTCCACTGTTCTAAGCGTGAGGTATTTCAGCTAGTACAAAAACACCTGCTGTTAGACACCAGCTTCAGTGTAGAAGAATCGGAAGGTCGGATAGTGAAATAGCCAGAGGTCTGTGCAATACAATAGCCAAAGAGGTCTATTTAATACAATAGCCAGAGAGGTCTGTGTAATACGATAGTCCGAGAAAGCAACATCTTCATATCGAAAATGAGTCATAAGAAAGAGGTCGATGCATCATACCTTGAACACATGACAGACCTACAGAATGTGCTTTTTGCGATATCGCACGGTCAGGAAAAACTTGTGAAAATTCTGGTTGAGGGAGGGTTGGATGTAAACATGAGCAATGACCATGGACAGACTCCCTTGATGATAGCTTGTTCAAGTTTTGGAAAAGTGGAAAATGAGTCATGTGTGTCGATAATACGGTACCTGTTGGATCGTGGCGCGGATGTTTCAAAAGTTGACATGTGGGATAAGAACTGTTTGGCATACGCTCGCACGTCCTCGAAATTGGGACTTCTGCTAGTAAGGCGAATATTTCAAGCCAAGGGAATTTATCATGATAATGGGTTAATGCGACCTTCGAGTTCAAAAGGAAATGAAATCCTTCCAAGTCGTTGCTCACCGAAAAGCAAGCATTGTGTTATAACAAGACGTGGAAGGTGACTTAAAGAAATTAGCTGAAGAAAGTAGACGAAATTCATCAAATTTAATGTGTAGGTTCACTCCACGCAGAATTAAGACAACAATTTAGGAACACATTTTCACAAGTCCAAAGTATTGACAAACTTACAAGGCTATCTACAAGTAGTGTTCAGGGGATATTATAGACAATTCATATCTTTGATATTTGCATACAATGTTTCTTTAATTGACTGCTTCTTTCTACACGGAACAACAATTTATTAACTCTTAAACTGACTAACAATTAAAAATTAAGAAAACGAACAAAATGTATATTTTTGAATCATTGAATACAGACACAACTAAAACTGTCAAAATGTGTTTGTAAACAGACAAAAAAAGATCGTTGAAATGTTGAATAATTTTTTCTTGTGAAAAAAATGTTAAAATTAGGTTTGTTGTTTTGTATTACACGTTATTAAATGACAATATCAGTTTTAAGAAAATCACAACTTGAAGCTTAACTTGATTTTGAAACATTTATTACAATATAAAAGAATACACGGAGAAAATAAATATATGTTCAATGCCGTGGTGTCGTCATTTTGTTTATTAGAGCAATAGAGGGTTTTATCAACACCCGTCAGTTATCGACACTCTAGCGGCTAAGTCCCCGTAGAGGCCATGACTAGATCAGTTTGATCCGATCGTAGACTGTAACTACAATAAATTATAACTTTGAATTGTGGTATTGTGTCCAGTTGAGTTAAACCTGCCAATGAACTGTTGACCTGCTCCTACAGATTATTTTGGTTTTTCAAAATCCTTTTAATGGTAATTCGTGATATTGTTTTTATGTTTTTTATGATTGATTCAGTTGGTTTTGTTATATTTGTAAACAAAATGTGAACTACTAAAGAATATATGGGTAATAATAACCTGAAATCTTACTCTGTGGGCTTGTTTGGTTGGTGTTTTGGCTTTCTCCTCTTTTCTCTTATGTTCACGGTTCACTATTCACGGTTCACGGGAAGTGGGAAGGTTGAGGCCTCAATAACCTGTTAAACCTTACTGACTTGTTTCGTGCTAGCTGACCGTCCTACGTCGGTCCGCATGAATTTCTTGTCTTGAAGATTGTTGTGATGTCAATTTAATAACTAACATTTTGGTGCTTAATTGTTTAATGTGTATTTGGTGACATGGCGTTGTTCTTGGCGATCACATTATTGTTGTTGTTGTTGTTTTTGTTGGCGTTGATGGTGGTGGTGTTGGCGTTGTTGTTTGCTTTTGTTGTTGGCATTGATACTGTTGGCGTTGTTGTTGTTGTTGGTGGTGTTGGTGTTGGAATTGTTGTTGGCGTTGGCATTAACATTGTTCTTGGCGTCTTTGGTGCCATTGGTGTTGTTGTTGTTATTGGTACTGGTGTTGTTTGATTCAGTCTCTGATGTTGTTGTCACTGGTTGTTTTGTTGTTTGCATTGTTGTTGTTATTGTTGTTGTTGTTGTTGTTGGCAACATTGTTGTTGCCGGCAGTGTTTTCTGGCATCGTTGTTAATGTTGGCGTAGGCGTTATTGTTGGCTATTGCCTTGTTCTTGGCGCTCGCATTGTTGTTGTTAGCGTGGTTGAAGTTGACATTGTTGTTGTTGGAGTTGTTGTTTGCGCTGTTGTTGGCAACATTGTTGTTGGCTTTGATGGTGTTATTGGCGGCATTGTTGTTGTTGTTGTTGTTGTTGTTGTTGGCGCTGTAGTTGGCGGCATTGTTGTTGACGTTGGCGGTGTTATTGGCGGCATTGTTGTTGTTGTTGTTGGCGCTGTAGTTGCATGGCGGCATTGTTGTTGGCGTCGGCGGTGTTTTTGCGGCATTGTTGTTGTTGTTAAAGCTGTAGTTGGCGGCATTGTTGATGGCGTAGGCTGCATTCGGATTCTTCTTGTTTACGTTGTTGTTTGTGGTTGTTGTTGTTGTCGTTGGTATTGATACTGTTGTTGTTGTCGTTGGTATTGATACTGTTGTTGTTGGCGTTGGTGTTGTTGTTGTTGTTGTTTTGGAGTTGGAATTGTTGTTGGTGTTGGCATTTACATTGTTGTTGGCGTCTTTGGTGATGTAGGCGTTGTTCTGGGCGATCACATTGTTGTTGTTGTCGTGGCATTGGTACTGGTGTTGTTGAAATCTACCTATGTTGTTGTTGTCTCTGGCACGTTTGTTGTTTGCGTTGTTGTTGTTGTTGTTGTTGTTGTTGTTGTTGTTGTTGTTGTTGTTGTTGTTGTTGTTGTTGTAAGCGGCATTGTTGTTGTTGTTTGCGCTGTAGTTGGCGGCATTGTTAATGGCGTTGGTGGTGTTATTGGCGGCATTGTGGTTGTCGTTGTTGTCGGCGCTGTAGTTGGAGACATTGTTGTTGTTGTTGGCGCTGTAGTTGGCGGCATTGTTGTTTGCGTTGGTGGTGTTATTGGCGGCATTGTTGTTGTCGTTGTTGTCGGCGCTGTAGTTGGAGACATTGTTTTTGTAGTTGGCGCTGTAGTTGGCGGCATTGTTGATGGCGTAGGCTGCATTCGGATTCTTCTTGTTTACGTTGTTGTTTGTTGTTGTTGTTGTTGTTGTTGTTGTTGTTGCTGGTATTGATACTGTTGTTGTTGTAGTTGTATTGATACTGTTGTTGTTGGTGTTGGTGTAGTTGTTGTTGTTTTGGAGTTGGAATTGTTGTTTGCGTCTTTGGTGATGTTAGCGTTGTTCTGGGCGATCACATTGTTGTTGTTGTCGGGGCATTGGTACTGGTGTCGTTGAAATCTACCTATGTTGTTGTTGTCACTGGCACTTTTGTTGTTTGCGTTGTTGTTGTTGTTGTTGTTGTTGTTGTTGTTGTTGTTGTTGTCGGCAGTGTTTCCTGGCATCGTTGTTAATTTTGGCGCGTTGTTGTTGGCGTTGATGGTGGTGGTGTTTCGTTGTTGTTGGCGGCATTGTTATTGATGTTGTTGTTATTATTGGCGTTGGCATTGTTCTCGACGTTCGCGTTGTTCTTTGACGTTCGCAGTGCTTTCGATGTTGTTGTCAGATTGGGTACTGTGCGTCTGTGATTGTATAGAGAAAAAACAAAAGGAGTTTAATAATATTAGTATATACGATATTTAACATATTTAACTTTAACACGTGTTATCTTCCTCATACAGAATGCAATTCCATAGCCACAATCTGAATTTCCTGTAGTTATGAGTAGATTTTTCTTCACACATTTATTATTAACACATTGAAGATGTGCACCTCTTTGTAAGAGGTTTGGTGAATTTGTTCTCTTTCCGTATGTATTAACATAATTATGGTACTGAGTTTGTGTAATCTGAATCTCCTGTAAAACTTTTATGTGTTGAACTTAGCAAACATTTTACAGGCATTATGACAACAACCTACACTTCTTTAGTTACCTTGAAACCCCTTTCTCCTTTTGCCTAGCTGCTACCATAACAAATCCATTTTCTGTCTGGTACAATTGCTTTCCCATGTCCTGTTGGCAATGGCCTAACATAACCATTCCTGCCGCATTTCTATGGTTACATTGAGGTTACCCATAACACCGGTCGTTCATCCTGTCCTGTCCTGTCCTGTCCTGTCTTGTCCTGTCTGTCCTGTCTGTCCTGTCCTGTCCTGTCCTGCCTGTCCTGTCCTGTCTTGTCCTGTCTGTTCTGTCTTGTCCTGTTCTGTCTGTCCTGTCTTGTCCTGTCCTGCCTGCCCTGTCTTGTCCTGTCTGTCCTGTCCTGTCCTGTCCTGTCTGTCCTGTCCTGTCTTGTCCTGCCTGTCCTGTCTTGTCCTGTCTGTCCTGTCTTGTCCTGTCCTGTCCTGTCTGTCTGTCCTGTCCTGTCCTGTCCTGTCCTGTCCTGTTATTTGAAACATAAATGACAAAAATATTACATTAATTTAATATTAGCTTACTGTGAACAAATATGAGGTTCTGTGGGTCGGCTCTGTACCGGTTCACACGCCGTTTCAGTAGATGTTTCTTGGTAGCAAGCAAACGATCATGTGTGGTCACATGTAAAGAAATCGCCTCTTTAACAATATCCATATCCTTTCTTAAAACCTACCCTCCTGATACAGCTTTGGACTACAAAACACAAAATCGATAAAAAGACATCCCTGTATCAAACAGTATGGAGTTATAAGCAGGTATATTGCTTCTTCTGTGGTTCTTTCTCATCTGGAAAAAAATAAGATGATAATAGAAAATATTAATTATAAAGTTAAATGCATCTATTCTGTTCAGGTATATTCCTCAGTTGATCAAGGGATAGACGAGTCATCTGCTACTACTAACAATCATGATATATATATATATATATATATATATATATATATATAAAAATTAATAAATAATAATAATTTAATAATATAAAAACTTTACACTTATTTGACCTTTGACTTTGAGATCAAGGTCAAAGTGCCCTAATTACAGTGCCCTGCACATCTTCGGTGGGTGATGCATCTTTACTGCAAATACGGCCCAGACAAGATTAAAGTTAAACGCATCTATTCTGTTCAGGTATATTCCTCAGTTGATCTAGGGGTAGACGAGTCATCTACTGATACTAACAACCATTATATATATCTCTTTATAATAATTATAATAAATAATAATAATATAATAAGTTTGAACTTATTTGACCTTTGACTTTGAAATCAAGGTCATAGTGCCCTAATTACAGTGTCATGTACGTCTTCTGTGGGAAGCTGTTTGCCAATACCATTTGTTCTGTTGATCCTATTTCTTCTAATAGTATAGTACAAAATGTACCGATGTCGTTTATAGACTCCAATAACGCCTCAATTAAACGGTATCACCTAAATGAAACAATATGGACCGCATATTTTTTTGTTGTGATTGTATTCTTGTTTTGTGTCTTATGTGTTGACAAGGAAAGTGAGAAACTCTTATTTATGATAATTAGCATGTGTTTAAACACGTTCAATATACATGTAACGAAGTTTGAGTATGACACTGTTAATACAAGTCAATAAATAAATCCCAGGGTCGTCTACTTTTAAATGTTGTCTAATATGTAACATTTAATGATAACTGTTTGGAAAAAGAATCCTTGTTTTCAGGACTTATTAATTTCTACTTAACAGATGTTGTTGAGATGTCAAACAATAACATAATTGGCTTTAATTGGTATTATAAAACGTATATTTTCCCTTACATAACTTATCAATGTAGTGTACGTGGTTTAATGTGGCTGTAACGTACAGAGGTCCTGCAAGTACGTGTTGTCGTCATGTGCATAAACTAGAGCATGTGCTGTCAACTGCATACGCTTCTATGTCCGGGGGATATGTAAATATGGCTGTCCAACCCCCAAAACAACGGCATCATTGGCACCACTGCGATTAGCGATGTAATACAACGGCATCAAAGAATTGTCCTTTTATCCAGCCTTCAGCTCAGGGTTACTCCAATGAATCTGAAATATTGTGAATTTCAACAAAAGAAAGCATTTTCTGGCCACATTACGCCATGAAGTGATACCAACTGATAGATAATACAATAAAATGATTATCATGATGACTCAGAGGCAAGTTATTAAATATTAATAATTAACAATTATTTGACTATCCGGAAACACTTGGTCAGAAAATAAGTATAAAATTCCTATTTTGACTGCGCGTACATAAAATAGTAAGGCAAGGCAATTTTATATTATTGTTGGGGTGAATTTTGTCCATCAATGTCATCATGAATTTTCCCCTCTCCATTCTTTGGTTTTTTAGCTTAAATTTACCGGGGTCCTGTCTATTCTAATTTCATTTTCTCTATAGCGCCCATTAATGACGGCTGCTTCGAAGCCGTATCTGGAGCTCGGTATGGGGTTGTCTCTCTTTCCTCTTATAGAGTAGAAATTCGAAAAACCAAGACGATATTCTAAAGCCGTATGTCCATTGACATGGGCAAACAATAGGGAAACGTTGGACGCACACAGAAAAAATAACCAAAGATACATTTATTTACCAATGACTATCATGATTTGAGGCATATTTCAGATTTTATTTTTGTATTATGTAAATAAAATAAAACAATAATAATAATATATTTATAAACAAACGAATTTAAATTTGTTGACGATAAAATGTATTCAGGAAAAACTGGTAGACTAACCGTTAAGCTTATATTCTGTATTTTGAAATAAAATGATTTTCTTTTACATAACATAAATGTAAAGTAAAACAACAGGAAATATTTGTTCCAAAGGTTATTTACGTGCCTGTTAGTATACACTCAATAGGATAAACATAGACTGATTGTATTGAGTGTCATAATTAAGTCTATATACGTTATCTTAATGTTTGGACACAAGCAATCAAGGTGAAATCGTATATACATCTTTTACATACAATACTTACTTCTTCATATCTATAACGTATGCAAGATATTCATTTATCCTGAAGCCTCTGAAAAGCCAATATTTGATAAAATTGGTGAAAACGCTTAAAGGTTTATTAAACATATGAAAAAACAGCATATTTCGTGTGAACTCTCTCTCTCTCTCTCTCTCTCTCTCTTAATGGAATCTCCGTACCTGTTTCTGTCCAAGATAGAAATATCTTAGACAAGGGATGGTATGTATTTTAAATATCTCAAGACGAGGCGATAACCGAGTTATGAGATAACTTACATACCATCCCCGAGACTGAGATAGTTCTATCTTGAACAGAAAAAGGTACGAGGTTCCTTTTCTCGTCCTCTTATAGCGATATAACTATGAACAAACTATAAAAATGCATAAATGTTTCCTTCGGCATCCCTGCAAAAGCGCTTCTGACGTAGCATCAGTGACATTAATGCATTGTTAGATAGCGTGTGACATCGATCTCGATACCATATGATGACGTTATTTCATTGTTTATAGCACGTGAACTCGATCTCAGTACTAGTACTGAGACAGATTTATATCGTTCCCCTATTGTCGTGAACATTTCTGTATAGTACACGGGAACTACAATGTATATACATTATTGTTTTTTAAAATAGTTGCCATGCTGCACAATTATTGTGTATTGTACTATGACGTCATAATAGTCTGATGTCATTATAATATGTTGTTTTGTTGCTATGTTGTTGTTAGGAATTCTGAAATACTGTTTTGCCGAGGAAGGCTGGTAGTGCTAACGAAAGCTTCGGAAACTGAACTTAGAGATTATGAATAAATATATAAATAAAAAATTGATAATAAAGATAATCAGTTCATGATTATTAAACATGTTTACATCTCGAATCATTGTAGTTTTGATTTGTATAAACATAGTCTCGTTACTTCGTCCAAAACGGTTATTGTTCTAAACAAAAGTACAACAAAGACGAGTCTGTAATACTGTTATTTATGAATTATTGAAATTAAATAAAACACAAACTCAAATATTTTTAATGAGAACTAATTTAATTTATTTTTATATAAACGTTTTGGCGTAAATGTGGGCACGACTGTTTCATTTAGGCTGCCAAAAACTACACACAATGAGCAAACCTTTACGTCACAACACATCATACAAAACAACACTTCTGAATTCCGTTTACCCGACCCCGGTGATTGCGGCGGTCGAATATCCTTAATATTTCAAATATCACATGTTACTGTGCCGCGCAATCCGCCACATGCTCATGAAACTATACATTCATTTGTGTTTCTACTTTGAAATCAGTGATATAGAATAATAAAGTACAATCTAAGAAACAATGAATTCAATACGCACGTGGCTAAGAATTACACACATTTCTTTTTCAATGTCCAGTTGATGCATGACACCGCTAGAATCCTTTCTCTAGTTTGGGACATTGTCGGCCCGTGGTAAACAAGATAATGTTTCTGCAGACCTGACGTCTTTTTCCATTGACTCTCTTCCTTTCTCATATGCCCCGGTCACACACTCACGGATCGTCTTGCCGGATCCGCTACGGATGGAAACGCACGGATGACCCCTGAAAAGACTTTATCCACGGTTTGACTACGGGTTTTGATTAAAAATTGCTACGGTTCAGTACGGTGTATGCACTGCGGTTTAACAAAGGTTCGCTCAATTTTAGCACAGGTTATCACGAATTAAAACGATCTGGCACGGATAAGTACGGACTCTCACGGAGCGCCTAGTTTATTACGGACTACAGCGGAAACGTATGTTTTAATACAGATCAGTAAGGATGTATTACGGTTGTCTGATCCGTGGGGAATTTTTGAACATGCTCAAAAATTGTCACGGATATACAAGTACAACTACGATTATCCCAGGATACAATACGGACAGGGGCCGCAGTGGCCGAGTGGTTAAAGTCGCCAACTTGTAATCATAAGAGCCTTTCACTTCCTAGGTTCGATTCCCGTCCGGATGGCCTAGTGTGAAAAAGTTGCCAGTGACTTGCCGTAGGTCGGTGGTTTACTCCGGGTACTCCGGTTTCCTCCACCA
>JAUMGZ010166264.1:0-15593 GCA_032359645.1 Pododesmus macrochisma
TCTATTTATCTTGTGTGTACTTTGTATATACTGATGAGCTTGTAGCTTAAAGTAATAAATAATTGAATTGAATTGAATTGATTAAAGGTCGAGCAGAAAATAGTTGCTCAATGGAACATGACAATGCACAATATGTTAATTACCATTTGTAAAGCTAAAACAATGGAACAACATTTGACCCGTCTTTTAATGGCCACTACGGTAATCTGAAGACGCTAAACTACCCACTTCGATCGAACAACATTTGACCAACAGTTTTGTTGTTAATAACGATTTTCTGCAACGATTTTTTACAATCTAAATCAAACCAGAATCATGTTCTCATTATTGAATACGTGGAAGTCGTCTTCTTTTGCATGATCCATCGTTCATTTTTTGATCTGGCTATTATTGTTATGTCAATGGTATTATTCTTTGCCCTACTTCTTCATTACGTGTGTGTAGGCGTTCGCACCCGGCGCTTTTTTCCTGTCCCCTTACCTAAGAGTAATGACTTTCATTAAAAAAATATCAGAACCAAGTATTGACATAAAGAGAAGAACTTAGAAATAAACTTAGTTTTGTAACAGAAACCAGGCAAAGATAAGCCGTCATATGTATTAGGTTACTGCTATAAAAATGAATGTTCCAATCGAAATAATCTCGACATTATATTCTGTTATATTAACAGTTTTTCAAACACTTAACCCGACAATATAGTTTTGTGAAGGCGGATCTAAACGTCAATGTTTTATCGCACGTTTGATATGTATATTGACACATTTTCTTTTCAATTGGGTCGAGGGTATCAAGTGCGCGAGGAAAACCATTTAAAGTCACTATTTAATAGTTTATCAAGATTTGATATTTTATGTAGTAAATGGGATATAATATAGTGACGTTCAACACGTCTATGAGTTTGGAACTGTTGTGGTTCATTCATGGACGTAGGGTTATGTTTTACGATCCCTTGCAGGCAGTATGGCTAAGCTACACAGAAATGTGATTTATTGGGAAAATATAAGCCCGGGAACAAATTTTAAACATTAAAAGAAACATTATCTAAATGGCAAAATTGTTCTCATAGTGTGTTTGCCTATTATTTATAGTTAATAAAAACCTATTTACCGCACACAAAATAGAACCAAAGATTCACGGGAAGGGAAAGGCTATTGAGAAAATTTCCTGTTAAGAGCAAAGGGATGATTTATTAACTAAGGCAAAGGAACCCCAGTAGGCTAGAGTTAATATTTCATCTTGCAAGACTAACACACGAGATGAAATATGACAAAGTAAATAATATTGTTATGTGATTGCTGACCCATTATGGAAGGCTCACGTTGGTAAATGTATGCGTTTCTTTTGACTTAGACCTCCCTAGTTAAAATAGTAAAACGAGCAATGATAGTGCGCCTATTCACGAAAGGTAACATTCAATATTTGCATATGCAATTGTCGGATGAAGGGTATAAAGAAACAACATGGATATCCGTTTCAGAAAACTGAGTGGCTTGGAAATCAAAGGGAAACAACGAAAAAAGTACAACACTTAATCTAGGAATAAAACATTTGAAACATAAATACAACAGTTTGATCAAATTAGTTCAATCAGTTTGTTCTTCCAAGAAGTTTTGCCCAGGTTAGATAGAGTGTTTTGCTAATAACTCTTTACTGCTATATTCATTGATTTTGTTTTCTATCTTGATGCCCAAAGTTGTCATATCTGATATACAATTCATTTTTGTTGATTTATTATATCACAGATACGTCTGGTCTTAGCACTACTGGTGCATGTGTGTTCAACGACCAGCCTTATCACTGCATTATGCTGATCGATTGTCGTAATTGGACCATTAAAATTTATTACATTTGCAAATTATAATCTCGAAATGTTTTCTTCAGCTACATTGACATTTAACTATGATCAATTAATACTAGAGCTTGAATATATATTTGGATATACTTTAATGGTCAATATAATCAACACATTCATGACAAGGTTGGGGTGTTCATTACTTATAGTATATGAGACGTTTCCTCTACAAAAGGGTCATTAATCATTATATTACATGTACATCGTTATATCAATAATTAGCAAAATGATCACTGATTCAGTTTGTCTTGTAAAAAATAATACCCTGCATTTTTAATGAATTTGAAAATAATATCCAATGCATTTGTATTTTAAGAATCCCTTACTAATCAATTAAGTAAGTTTTGCACCTTATTTTTTTAGCTGTCAAGTTACTTAAGGCTATATTATATGCAAATATATAATACGTTAAATATTCTCGCGTTGCTTAAAGTTCAAGAAAAAAGTGTTACACCTTATGTAAAAACACCTGCGTGGTACTTGATTAGTCCTAGACAACAACTTAGAAATCATTAAAGTTCAAATAGCACTCCTGCAATAAATACAATAAAGCACAGTATTAAAGTTTAAATCATATTGACCTTGGCCTTGTACATTCTATAAAATCCAATGATGACTGTTTTGTTTTTGCTGGGCTCGACAATGTGGTCGAATTTCACATTCTACCATTTCGATTGTATTTACCGGTGACATTTCTCAGTTAAATATTTATGTGCTTGAACTATCGGTTTTTTTTTGTTTCTTTTTTTTAATACAAACGAACTCATACTTCATTTTCTCAGTCCATCTTTTGGCTATATCAAAGTATATTTCATATTTTAAAATTAATTCAATGAGCTAAACACCATGTCTTTACTTATAAACAGTTGTTCTCTTAAAATACATAATGATGGTAATGGATCTATCTCAAAATACAAAGTTCGAGTTTCTGGTTTGTGACGTAAGGAGTAATATCTAACCCTTTTGGTTGTGAGCTGGAGGACATTGTCCATAATTCCAAGTCCAGATACGAATCAATCCAAATTTAATCATTATATTTAGGGGATTTAGCTGTTTAACTTCAACCAAGGTTCATTCACGTACATCTAGGTAGAAAATCTAAGCTTTACCATATTAATATTTAGTTCAGTGTCACCTGATCTTGAACATAAAAAGTTAAGTACTATGAAAAAAACGACAACAAGACCATACCACGAGTCTAAATAGCTGTTTATCCCATTAGTATTTTTACACGTTAAGGTTAAAAGGTGATACATATTATATTTATCTGTGAATTAAACATATTATACAGTTTTTTATTCCCGAGGTTACGGTTATAAAGGCTGTACTTGATAACTTGCGATATTGCCAAAAACATCGATGCTCAAGTTTGTGTAAAGTACAATGATTTTAAATGGTCCAAATCCTGTATGAACTTCTCTGTGCTTAATATCATATCGTTGAAGAATGTTTCAGTGTCTTGGTGACCTTGAAGGCTATTCTGGCCGGACTTTATATATTTACGTTCCTGGTGGGGTCAACCAAGACAGACAGATTGAACGGCAGAGGCCAAATAAATCGGCTCTTCATTCGGTATGGATGCTAGCGGTCACTTGTTATGACGGTGCTTCGAGGCTAGACCTGGAATCGGGATAGGGGTGACTCACATAGAGTATTGGCTCTTTCCACTTATTAATATCATATTTATTTGGAAGGTAGGGGGTGTTTCAGATTCCATTTTTGTATTGTTCAGCGATGTATTTCCCCTTGCTCGATAAAGATCCACAAAATGGTGAAAGAGTAGGATGTAACGCAAGTCAATGGGCTTATCCTTTGTTCTGTATCATTCTTATTGCTTTACTTTTCTTTTAATGTCACCACTTTGCTTGCAATCCTATCGCTTGTTTTTTTTGTCCATTTGTTTTTGCCACGATATTGTCGATCCAGGAAGTAATTTAAGGCCCTCATGAAACAGAAGCAAAAAATAAAACTAAGGAATCAAGCAAAACAACTAAAGGAGTAGCTTGTGGATAATGTAGTTTCCTTATTAAATATCGAAATAGTCTTTTCTTAGAGCATCATGTGCACAAATCACTAAGTGTTTGTTTTGGCGATCCTATATCAATAATGTCATAATAGTTCTTCATAATAGAATCAGAGACGAAAGGAGAGAAGACCTTGGTACACCAGATAAATAATTCAGCAATGGTCTTCTGAAAACTACAAGTAATTATTTTATACAATTATTGTATGTAACAATGTATAATCTACGGAGTTATAAAAGAAACTGCAACAATGACATGCAGTGCACTATTAATATACAAAACTAAAATGAAGTGCTAGCAAAACCATAATAAGCATATTCAAATTCAATCCAAAAAGTCAATAAACAAATTATTAGTGAAAACTATATATATATATACATTTTTTTTCACAAAACCGAAATGTGCAATAATATAATTAAGACCGATTTTAGAAGCACGTTAAACCGCCAAAGAGTATGCTAGGGTTAGTACAAAGTACTAAATTCGAACAACCAAGACGATACTCTAAAGTCGTAAGTCCATGGACATAGGCAAATAGAACGAACACGTTGGACGCACATAGACAAATTAACCAAATATAAATTCATTAACTAAAAATGAAAACATCACGAACTTCTATTAAACAATGACAAAGGGAAGCCAATAACAACCAGTGCAAACGAAGGACTTTGAAACGCTTTGTTGACTTAGTTCATGTGTTGATTTGTGTTACTCTTTCAAAATTTATTTATACAGATTAATTACTAACCCATTAGTTTGTGTTTATCTCCTGTAGTTTTATGCCACGCAGATACAAAAATCATTTGAATGAAGATACAATCCACAACTTGGTACATGGATTTTTAACATTGTCCTATTTTATAATTGGGCCACTTACTGATCTACCGTTTACTTTCTATTAATTTACACAATTATCAACCAAATATAGATATGCAAGTCATTATCAAGGTTTCTACTTGATTGATGTACAATATATAAATGAATATGTATGTTTATGTTTAACATATATAATAGGCTTTTGAATATGCACCTAGCTTTTGGACAAGGTCATCTTTAAAGTATAGTCGGTTTGTTCTAAACGTAAGACTCTCCTACCCTAAACTCCTCTTTGACTTTCAGGCATTCATCTATTTTGGGCCTACTTATTCTATAAATGACCCGTTGCAATTTGCAAGTCTTCATTACAACAAAATTAGAGCAAACTGCAATTGTTATCGTCATCAAACACTCAAACATATAACTTTTGCAAGCATCTTGAGTTCACGTTACTACATACAAAGAATACGAAACTAATACTTCATAAGGAATTTAACTTGAAAATTCAAAACAAAAACAAATTAATATTAACTTTTATTCAAATTGCAGTTTCTCTTTACTACTTGGATTTGTTGAGACATTGATACTTATTGAACACCTAGCGTAGGGATATTACGTGTATGTGGTTTTAATTTTTGAATATAAACCAATAAAAAGCTCTTCGAGTATAATGATGTTATTGTTTACAACAAATATGGTACTTAACCATTTTTACCATCTGCATTTCTGAAATCCGAATCATAGCTGATCTTCAAATGTCACAAAAACTTGAACCTTAAACAACAAACAATTCACACCTAATTTGAAAATATTTTTGTAAACCTTTAATATCGTTCCTAATACTTAATTATTTTCACAGATAATTTCATTTGGAAAAAATAACAGGTTATCTAGTTCAAAAACTGAGTAATCTGTCATACCAGTGGGCCCAAACAAAGTGTTATTCCTGTTCAAGGGATCAGTACAGATATTTGATACACCATGTTTCCTTTGCACAGCGCATGGGTAGCCAAGCCATTTGATACTCATTGTTTGATTTTTAAAGAAAGAACATTCGTTATGATTATTGGTTTATATACCTACACACTATAGGGAATTTTCAATTATCTATACATTTAAACAAACCGATTTTCATAATTACTTTTAATAGAAAGGTCAGTCAAGCAACGAGAAAACGTTTGCGTGGAGCCTTTTGGTCTTGCGCTCCAAAGGTTAGACGTAATCGGTAAATGAAAATACGAATAACCATTCTTACCTAACTATCGAACAAAATACACAGACGCCTAGTTCAAGACCACCGAGTCTTCATATTTGAACATGAAGTGGTATCGATTTCAAATCTTTTTTTACAATCTCTTTTAAGGAGAGTTTAGACGTTTAAATGTTTAATCAATGGATATGACTACACACGCTAATAACTAAATAACCATTGTCAACAAAACACACGAAAACCCTGTCCTCAACCTTCTTAAGTTTCTCTTCCTCTGCGGGTTGAGCAATGCGATCATGTGGTGGTCGTATAATGTGCAATGACAACTGCATATCTTGTTTTTAAATTGTCGTCTTTTTCCTTTTCAGGACCAAATTCAAATCAAAGGAGACGAGGTCGACAAACGTATACCCGGTTTCAGACACTGGAATTGGAAAAAGAATTCAAATTTAACAGATACCTCACACGTAGAAGGCGAATTGAGCTTTCTCATATGTTGTGTTTAACTGAGCGACAAATTAAGATCTGGTTTCAAAATAGAAGAATGAAAGAAAAGAAAGAATTACAAACAATTAAGGAAATCAATGATCAACATCGACAACCAACAGAAAAAACAAAACCAACCTCCCCTAGTTCTCCCTCAGAATCGTCAAGCTGAGGATTAATGTGTAAAACAGAAACTACCTCTACAATGTAAGAGTCAACAAAGGGAGTTAATTCTCAACGTTTCTCCTCGCAATGACAGAATGGCGTTTCCCGCCCAGGGGACGTTTTTCTAAAATGCAAAGCCGTGGAAGTTGGAAATCGCAGAAACTGAAACTACAATTGGTGTAGTTAACACACGAGAAAGAAAAAAATAATAACGAGAAAAGAATAGATTGATACAAGGGTGTTGAGGACTACAACAAGTCTAAGAATGATTTGCATTGAAGAAGACGTGTGATGCATTGAAATTCGTCAATGTTACACTAACTGCGAAGGTTGTGAGGAGGGCATACAATTGACAATTATGAGCTCCAGCTTGAACATGAATTATATGTATAGTGTTTGTGTATGCATAGAACTTATTATGGCAAAATGTCACTGCCATGATATTTTCATTATAAATAAGACCCTGATTTAACGAGAAAGCCGGACGATACGTCCACTATTTAGTCATAATATCTTAGATCATGTTGACTGCCGGTGTTATATGTATTCTACAAATCATGTGTAAAGACTCTATGTGCTAGAACAGTTACGTTTAACAAAATTGTGTTAATATGTTTGAAATAACAAAGTTGGATACATTATAACGCAAATAAGGCCAATGTATTTAAAAAAAACAGCTTGAAATTAAATTTGTTATTTTTGATAACAATATTGACTCGGTGAACTACAAAATCCACTTTTCTTCAGAAATTGTTTTTCCTTCAATATTGTTAATCATTCCTATAAATTGCAAACATGATGTCGCATTCTTTTTCTCTTTGCTAATGGCTACAAGTTGTCATCAAGTAATTTATTCAAGACGCCTGTCAAAATTAAAGTTAAGTTGCATGTGTTTAAAAATATATAAGAAATTGTAGAAAAGAAAGCAAGGCACTTTTATATTATAAATTGACAATTGCTGTCATTGTATAATTCACAAAATACATTTTGTGTAAGAAGGGGACCCAACAGATAAAACAGTGTATTACTGGGACATTTAGAATTGATTTGTATGGACTGTTCTCAACTGTTTGAGAAATGCTGACATAGGCACACTTTAAAGCTATCAAAACGAAAAGATAATTTTTATCGCAGTTTAAAAAGTTAATTTCAAAATCAATATACCGATTTAAATGAAATACGATTTCAAACAAACATGATTTAAACTTTAAAACGGCGCTGTATGCACATATCTCTTAACTGTTAAACACGTGATTTCAGTATCCTGCAAGGGAATATCGATACCATTTATTGTAAAACATTAAGGGGGCATTCCCCTGTGGTTAACAATAAATTTAAAAAAAAAAAACTAAATAATATAAACTTGTGGTGCATATATCAATATGCCATTTATTAGAATTATAGGTTAGAATTGTAATATAGAAAACTGATCGTAAGCTTTTGTTTGAAATTAACAGCTTTTTTATATGACCTTCTTAACTGCAAATATAAGCATATATAAATGTTAAGACCTTCTTCAAAAAGTCACAAACTTTGAAATCCCATTGGTCGGAGACTGTTTTTATCTACCCCTTTGCTAAATCATTTAAAGAATAAATTCACGTTCTACAAATTTAACGTATTTAAAATCGGCAATCATTGAGGTAAATTATAAGTCAGTACATTATTTTTGTTTTTTAATTAATGTGATTAATAAGTTTGAACTCGTTGACATAAATATATATCAAGGTTACAGACTACGATGTTACATAATGTGTTAAGATACCGACAAATAAAAAGAGGTATTAGATTTAGTTCATTAAGATAAAAGTATCAGCTTGAAGGACAGTAGGTCATATTTAACTTTTTTTTTAAATTGGTCTGTATAATGTTCCTTGCATGTTCAATGCCATTTGAACATTCAGTAGAACGTTAAGTGTTATCTTCATCACTTAAAATAGTATCGATCTTAAGATAAAGCAGATATAAATCTGGAAACCCAAATAGATATTTATTACTAATGAAAGTTTCTGTAGGATGTAAAAACTTGTGTTGTTATTTAGATATTCGATAAAAGTGTTTTGCTAAAGGATAAACTTTATAATTAGATTTGGTCATTTAAATTCTTCCCTATATAATTATCAAATGTTGACTCATTCAATTAAGAATTTAAATCAAATCTACCATTAATAATTGCTGTAGGAAATCATAGATACAAGACAAAAGGTCTAACATTGCTATTTTTACATTTTTCATTTTTCTAATTATGGCGTAAAGTCAAAAATTAGAAATTCCACACAAGATCCATGACTTTTTATGTGAACATAAACAAATATAATGTGATGATTTAAGAATGTATATGTTTCAATTAAAGAGAACCAAATGACGAGAACTTATTTTTTCTACATTCAAAATATGTATGTGTCGCTTTGCAATATGTGATGTTTCTATTAGTCATTATTGCATATCGTTAGTTTCATCGTTATATTTTTATCCTTGTTTTGTTCTGTTCTTAGATAAAATCGTGTTTTGTTCCATTCCATTATTGATTTCATAGTTGTGTCTGCGAGGACATGAAAATGATTGATTTTTAAGCACGCCTAGTCTTATCAAGGTCTGTATGTGGGCTAAATATTATCATGTAACGTTTTTGTATTTTCATTTTTAAAAATATAACGAGATCAACACGACGAGAAAGCATATATTGAATAAATAATACAATATATGTTCGCATTTTATGACTGATTTTAAATTTTTGTGGCATCAAATTTACATGACTCATAACATTTTATTCACCACAATACTAAAACTGCAAATACTTTTTTTCTATTGTTCGCATTTGATTTAGTTAGGGAATATGTGATAAACAAGAAAATAAAGTGAAATTTTAAGATTGCTTAAAATGTCGAAAAAGTATTATTTTAATATCTGACATTAGTATTCGATAGATATTTGTTCAATACAATGCATATTCACCGCTGGCGTGTTAAGAAATATAAGCGGGTATTATGAAAATTTGAAAGCTTTGAAATCGAATTTCACAATATGCATTTGGATATGTATATCTTTATTGAAGCCAAGAGTATATTTTTATTTAATTCTGTATTGTCGCATGATCGTTTATACTTAACTCGACTCAAACTGATATAAATAAACCTGAAAACAGAAGGCATTTAAAATCAACTCAAGGTCAATTTTTACCAAAGTTCTTTTTAGAATATACGTTTAGATCAAAATATTTATAACCACTTAAATAAAAAGGAAACTATAAAAATTAGCACAAAAACAAGATAATATAAATTCTGATTATGACATGATGACTCAAATACATAAATGAAAGTACAGTCACATGGTAGAACATGAAAATGACTGACGCAGTTCACTCGTACATACAAATTGGAAATCCATTGTAATGTTAACACTTATAAAATTACAAACGCATATGTTATTTTTGTTTTTAAAGGTTTTTAAATTCACACTTATGTTTTATTTGTACACACAGGCAATACAAAGTCTACCGAAAAATTAACATCGGTTACTAACATTTTACAGTATTTCAGTCAATAGCACTTGTTTTCTTATAAGCTCACACAACCATAGCGATTGTTCATTTTAATTGCACTATAGACGAAAAAATTTTACATAGAGTAACATTGTAGAATTATTGCTCGTTGGTGCTCGTCCAAGCTAATATCATAATAGAAATGACCAGATAAATCGATTTTAAGTATTTTTTATTTCATATATCTGTTTATTCTTTATTTTTACGTTTTGTTCGTTTAAACAATATTTTGTATGTTTATTGCATACCTTTGTAACTGACACAGTGTTATGTTTGTGGTTTTAATCAAGAAGATTTGTTCTATTATAAAGCATGTACACCGATATTTCTTCCGGTGTTATATTTTCCACTGTACTCTATAAAGAGATACTATTGAATTCAAATTGGCTAATTAAAACCATTAAGTGATCGAAGTTTACACAAAGCTATGGTTCATTATATATTAATTAAGATTCAAATCCAATTAATAAAATACAATTTTGATTAAATTAAAAAACAAATGATTTTTTATGACAGTCGTAATGCTTATAACGTAAAAATGACATAAAATATTACAATTTTTCTTTTTAACTTCGATTGCCTTCTTAGGTTCTAAAGAACATAATTATGTGTATGACACGAACAATTTGAGTTGTTATTTGATGATGGTAGGGTTTCATATGTGAACATATTTCATGTTCTATTTTTTGTAGCGAGAGCAATTGTACTTAATAATGTGTTTCTTTATGTGTGTATACATGTTTGTACTAAACGAGAAATCTCTTTTTTATCTGAACGTTTTAGATGGTTTTGTTATAATATTTATATAAACGATGATGGGTAAAAATCATTTTCATAGAATATCTTATTTTAGTCGATAAAGGGGTAATTCCATTGTTTTGTTAATGTATATAAGTATATATGTAAGTCATATTCAATGTACGCATGCGTATTGTTCATCTCAATGACATACATGTATCTTGATAACGAGAAGAAATTGCAATAAATGAAATATTGTTAAAACCAAGAGAATCTTCGAACTTTTCTTCTAAAATGTTTTAGAAAACTCTACAACACCAATTGGAACCTTTGAGAAAAGTACAGGTCTTATGAATTGATGGTCTCTTGGCATAATTATACATAAAATACTGTTTGCGTAAACAGTGTTTGGCATTGTGTTAACTCATATTGCATAAAACGAAATTAGAATAACAGCACAAGAAGAAATAGGATCAACAAAATAAAGGTTCTTGACAAACAAACAATAGTTTCTTCAAAAAGTCACTGCTAGAATGAACTAGCAAATGGATACGTCACGAGCATTTTAATATGACGTCAACCATAGACAATGGATAGTAAGGAAAGAGGCAACAGGAACCGGAAATATGGTTATAGGTCATGTAGGACAATGAGTCCATGCTTCTGCATTGAAGTCTGTTTATCTTGAAATATATATTGCTATTTTTGTAATGTAGAGGTGATATCCTACGTCCATTAATGACAGCAGCTTCGAGCAAGATCTTGGGTTCGCGACGGGGTAATTCACACAGAGTTTTTGCTCCTTCCTCTTATAAATATCATATTTATTGGAGGCATGAATGATTCAGGTTGCATCCTCTTTTCTCTATATCTCGACTCAACTAGGAAGATGAAACTCCGTTTAGTATAACTGGTCGAATCGTTGATGCATTCAGAACTCCTACCCAGGTCCACTTTTCTCTATATCTCGACTCAACCAGGAAGATGAAACTCCGTCTAATATAACTGGTCGAATCGTTGATGCATTCAGAACTCCTACCCAAGTACAGATGCAATATCAAGTTGCTGTTATTGTTAATAAGGATTACATATATGTTGCTGAGTGACGTTGATTCAGTCTCGAAAAAGCATCCACGTTTTCCATGGCAATGAATTAATAGCTATCTTTGACCTTGTCTATCTTCAAATGCACCAGATTCGAATCGTGTGATTTGTTTTTACAGTTATCGACTCTGTATAATTCTTCCCTAGCTCATAATAATCAAATTGGTTTCCATTGTCTGTCTTGATGATCGCCATATTAGCTCGTTGTTTCTCTTGTTGACTTATCAATATGAGTTGATTCCACTCATCCTATTTTATAACTTGGTTTTGGTGTGTGTACACGGCATGTAAAGATGGAAGTGGTATTTACCATTACTCAAACGAAGCCAAAATCTAATATTAAAACAAAACATCTGTGTATTTTTAGGGCTGTCAAGAAAATGTTCCATACATTAGCTGCAAATACCAGTGTTATAATCCAATAATGTCCCATTGCAAATGCTAAATGTATACACATATTTATATGTATCAATTAGCATTAAGTTGTTTCCAAGTGTTACTAAAGAAATGATTAATATTACAGTTTCTTATAACAAAGAGGGTCATTTATGACTCAACGTTGGTCGATAGACGCTCGTGCAGAGTCTTCCATGAGACGTAAAATCCAATATGTATGGTTCCCCATTGTCCAATAAAATTCATGGCGCGTCCGGATGGTGAACCATGGAAATATCCGCTCTTGTGAATTTCTGTTTGATCAATTCTCAATACTTCGGTCATGTTATTATTCTAATATTTCTCTCATATCGTAACATGTCATAAACAATTACATAACATGTCGTTATTTTACCATACTAAACACTGCTCTAGGTCTTCTGATAACGTGTTCCATTAAATTACATTTGGTCGAACTGGTAGAGATCCTTTACGCTTGGGCATTTTGGTGCGACCATGTTAACAATATTGGCCTCAAGGGCATCACATGTACTTCTGCTTAAGCACGTCTTCGACTATGCAAAATGAAGGTTGATATCATGGTTTAAACGCGTTGCTCTGCTGAATTTGATGCGATATGAAACAATTGTCAAATAAAAGAACAGTCAAGTAGACTGGTATCACGTTTCAAGCAGCTTTGAATATGAGATGAAGCATAAAGTTTTTTCTTTTAGATATCCTTATTTCGTTTAACAACAGCCGTAAATATATTTATATATATATATAAATAAATCATAACCATCGTAATTTTTGTCAACGTTGCCTCTTTGGCTCTGTAATTTTGATTTACTGAAGTCTTGTCTATTCAAAATTAATTCTTCTCTTGCGTCCATTAATGACGGCAGCTTTAAGCAAGATCTTGGGTTCGGGACGGGTTGTCTCACACAGAGTTTTGGCACCTTCCTCTTATAAATAATATATTTATCGGAGGTATGATTCGAATTGCATTTTTGTATTTGTTTCCATTCTTCCTTGCATGTTAGTGAAGTATTTTAAAACCCTTTTAAAAGGATATATATTTCTCTCTTTATATATTCTAATAGTATATACCATGTGTAGACTGTGGTACTGGATAATGTAAAGAAGAATATTCTCGTGTAGGGTTTTTAAACATTTCTTAATTTCATTAATTAAACCAAAATATTTCAAGAGATTTATTGCACATTGAATTTTGGCTGATGTATTATAAATTTCTACTCCAACGGAAGGTTTTTAGTCCACAGTATAACAACACCCAAGTGAATTTATCAATACGCCTGTCTTTTACTTTTAAGGGTGTCCAATATAACCGAACAATTTACTTACTTAGCAAGATGCATGTGTCTTAAGCGTCTTTGAGGCTAGTAATATTGTTCGTTCGTGGGACTGTTTTGTCAGATTTTAATTATGAAATGTTTATTTTCACTATTTTTGATATTTGATGTCCTCGCCTACGATTAAAAAGGAAGGTTTGGATCTCGTTAACTAGTATATACGAAACATCGAGACGATATGTCATACGGTACAAACATCCACCATTGATTTTTAATGGCTTAAATCTTTTGAAATTCTTTTCAAGAAGTTTTTTCTTTTTTGCATCAAAAACCATATGTTTATGTTTTGTCATTATTTTATGCCGGTCACGGTTTGCTAGTTAATTCTGGTGGTAACTATCTGATGAAGCTATGGTGTGTTTGTCAATTACCTTTGTTCTGTTGATCCTATTGTTTCTTGTTTTGCAATATCTCTTTTCAGATCAGATTTGTGTCTTAAGTTAATGACTGATATTGCCTCTTATTAGCCGAAAATTTGTCGACATCTTGTTAAGAGCTTTACTGTTTAAAGGATCAGTAAAATGTGATGTAGGTGTCTCGGTGATCTGATTGGCTCAATATTGTTTCACATCGTTTTCTTTTTTTTCTGCTTTACACAAACGTGTTGCTATTTTCGTTTCATGTTTTATTTTTTTTTAAATTTTGCAAGGCATGATAAATTCCATTGCCCTTGATTGAGTTAAACCTTTTTAACATCTACTCATGAACGGTTGGCCTGTTTAATCATGTCCAGCGTTGAGTTTCATAATGTTAGTATACCCTTTCACACACAGCATGAGTTATTGATGCAACTTTTGTTGGTTTGTCAATGTTTCTCGTTCTGTTAATTCCACTCATCCTATTGTTGGTTTGTCAACGTCCCTCGTTCTGTTGATTTCACTCATCCTATTGTTAATTAGTCAATGTCTCTCATTCTGTTGATTCCACTCATCCTGTTGTCTGTTTGTCAATTTCTCTCGTTCTGTTGATTCCACTCATCCTGTTGTTTGTTTGTCAATGTCTCTCGTTTTGTTGATTCCACTCATCCTGTTGTTTGTTTGTCAATGTCTCTCGTTCTATTGATTCCACCCATCCTGTTGTGTGTTTGTCAATTTCTCTCGTTCCATTGATTCCACTCATCCTGTTGTTTGTTTGTCAATATCTCTCGTTCTGTTGATTCTACTCATCCTGTTGTTGGTTTGTCAATGTCTCTCGTTCTGTTGATTCCAATCATCCTGTTGTTTGTTTGTCAATATATCTCGTTCTGTTGATTCCACTCATCCTGTTGTTGGTTTGTCAACGTCTCTCGTTCTGTTGATTCCACTCATCCTGTTGTTTGTTTGTCAATATATCTCGTTCTGTTGATTCCACTCATCCTGTTGTTAGTTTGTCAATGTCTCTCGTTCTGTTGATTCCACCCATCCTGTTGTTTGTTTGTCAATTTCTCTCGCTCTGTTGATTCTACTCATCCTGTTGTTGGTTTGTCAATGTCTCTCGTTCTGTTGATTCAACTCATCCTGTTGTTAGTTTGTCAATGTCTCTTGTTCTGTTGATTCCACTCATCCTGTCGGTGTTTGTCAATGTCGCTCGTTCTGCTGATTCCACTCATCCTGTTGTTGGTTTGTAAATGTATCTTGTTCTGTTGATTCCACTCATCCTGTCAGTGTTTGTCAATGTATCTCGTTCTGTTGATTCCACTCATCCTGTTGTTAGTTTGTCAATGTCTCTTGTTCTGTTGATTCCACTCATCCTGTTGTTGGTTTGTCAATGTCTATCGTTCTGTTGATTCAACTCATCCTGTTGTTTGTTTGTCAATGCTATTCGTTCTGTTTATTCCACTCATCCTGTTGTTTGTTTGTCAATGTCTCTCGTTCTGTTGATTCCACTCATCCTGTTGTTGGTTTGTCAATGTCTCTCGTTCTGTTGATTC
>JAUMGZ010166275.1:0-15592 GCA_032359645.1 Pododesmus macrochisma
CCTTCGTTATAATCTCCAGAAGATGCAAGTGCGCGCTATACCTTCGTTACAATCTCAAGAAGATGCATGTGCGCGCTATACCTTCGTTATAATCTCCAGAAGATGCATGTGCGCGCTATACCTTCGTTATAATCTCCAGAAGATGCAAGTGCGCGCTATACCTTCGTTACAATCTCAATAAGATGCATGTGCGCGCTATACCTTCGTTATACTCTCCAGAAGATGCATGTGCGCGCTATACCTTCGTTATAATCTCCAGAAGATGCAAGTGCGCGCTATCATTCGTTACAATCTCAAGAGGATACTTTAACGCTCAATACCACTGCTACGAACACACGAAGACGCCTTTGCGCTATATACTTCTGCTGCAATCGTGAACATTCGATACGGCTGCTACATGCACCATCCCACGAAGGCGCATATGCGCTCGAGACCGCTCCTATATTCTCATGAAGATGCGTCCGCGTTCGATATCGCTGCATCAACCTTATGAAGATTCGGATGCGTTCATTTCCGCTACTTTAATCTCGGGAAGGACCGACAACAACAACGGATAGATTGCCAAAGGAACAGTCAATTTGGATAAAGTCAAAATATAATGATTATCATATTTTAATATCAGAAAGTGTTATATACGGGGAAAAGCAATCTTCTAATTACACAAGTCCATGGATGTCATAATTATGTTAATTATATTCTTTCTTGCTAACCATTCATCATTCCGTGCAGGAAAAGAAATGTTTGGCTTGGCGTCTTGATAAATCTTGGTTATCATATCAATGTTATATTCGGTTTGGTATTCTCGTGAGGCAACGCTATAAAGCCAACCCAGTGCTCACTACCACAAGCAGGCACAGTCTCACTATGATATACTAATATAATGCTTTACACGGTCAAACTATCCTGACACGGGGTCAGCAAGTCTACACAAAATGGGGACTGTTTAACAATTGTTGTTAGTTGTTAAGAGACGCTCGGCAAACCCGTTAGGACTAAGCCTGTAGCTTCTTATGATTACTGCTATCACGTATTTTTGCTGGTGATACTGATGTTTTACTGGTAATTGCATTTAAACTCCTTTCGAAAGTGAAGAGACCGTGGGCCGAAGCCTTCGGACAAGAGAAACTTTATTCTAAGAGCCGGCCCGGGACGCGAACCCCCAGCCTCCCTCACACCGTACTTCATTACGTGCTAGTCCAGCTGTCTAGCCCGCTCGTTCACGGTGGAGGTTAAAACTTCTCAACAAGGAGCTAGAAGAGCCTAATTTTAACGCCTTGGATATTATGGGGCTGGAGATCGAATTCGTGATTTCAAAAACACGAAGCAAACACTCTCCCAACTGAGTTACCGCGTCGGTTCCAGAAGTATTTGGTAAAGCGTAAACTTGGGTACTTAAATTTACTTATATATTTTTTTTAACTAGTAATGCGGCTAACGCCAAGACTTGGTGTGAGAATACGGTGTGCCCGTCATCTTCAACAGCTTCTCAGGAAAACTGTTGCATCCATCACCAGAACGTGCATAGTTGTCCACTTGAGGGGACAAACCTCAAGAACAATTTATGTGGCCCGTGGATACCAAATGACGGAGACGTGTTTACACACTCAACTGCTATAGTAGGACCTGTTCAACAAGGTAACTGGACAAATCACGTGAACGGGCTGAGCAAAGAGGGGCAGACGTCCATGATCTCGCACTTCAAGATAGCTGGAATGAGCGTCGCACTTGTTCATAATTTCAAAGTGCTTCCCAAAACAGGTAAATATACACAAAACGTTGATGATTTCAATAAAAAAATACTTTGTTATATACATTCAACTTTCTCAAACAATTTAGATTATCAGCTAAATTGAAAGTGTTCAAAAAACAGTTAAGTATACACAAAATGTTGATGATATTTTATTGTATTCAATAAAAAAAATATTTTGTTATATACATACAACATTCTGGAACAATTTTGATAATCAGCAAAAACTAAACATTCACATGCAAGCGTTACACACGTATAAGTCGTAAAATATATTTAACTGGATATTTCTTATGCAGTGTACGCAAACAAATATTGCTACAAAAAATCTTTTCAAGAAAAATAAATATTATGAATATACGAAAGGTGTTTGAAGGTTTCCATGGCGCTTTTTTCCAAATATTGACATGGATCTATTTTTAGGAGGAAAAAAAATGGTGAAAATGAATTCGAATCGGATTCAGATAAAAGTTTGAATGCAAAATGAACTGATTGAAAGTAACTGAACCCAGTTTATAATCATGATGTGCCAAAAATAAAGTTTAATACAAAATCGTGCTTCTTCTTTACATTTTCGTACAATTACACACATATTCGGTATGCATGTGCAATATTTTAATTTTATTAAATTTAATGAAAGATAAATTAAATTAAATTATTCTGCTGAAGAAATTTTTTTATAAATGTCAGGCTCAACATTTTGGAACAGTATAATAAAACCTCTCTACTGACTTACATCTTGATTATGTCATCGATGACAATCATATGATATTGTTACATAGTTAGAGTATCTATCCTGCTTAGTTGCTCCAGTGCTGTTTTAAATGCCAAGTGAAGCTTAACAACTTCTAGATTCGAGTAAAAGAAAGACTGACTTTGTTATTCACAAAGAGGCTGTTCTATGAAAAGTATATAAAATAGCTCTGTAGATCAATTAATTACTATACTTTGTTGTCCCAATGTTATGCTACAAATATCACGTTAAGCTTAAAATATTATAAACTTTGTAACTCTGTTCTGAAACTGTTCTACGAAAACACACACTAAAACTCTACAACAGTGCAAAATGGATTACCAACAGTATAACATGCAATGACGAGGCGTTGTGCGCGACTCTGCCATGCTACGAACTTTGGTTGAGCTAAAATTACTTGTTTGGTAACTGTTTTCGTTTTCATAGGATCGCCCGGTACAATGCGTTCAACCGTTTCTGTGCCCATTGCACACGATAGTAAATGCTCATTATTGACAAGTGTAAGACCATATGGAATAAAGTGGGCTGACATCTGCGCTTCCCAAATGGGGTTCCCTTCAAAAGAAATGCACACAACCCGTCTATGGTAACTGTCGGATACATACACGTGATTCGCCCCCTGTTGCATTGCTATATATCCTGAAATGTTTAACTTAACGTCAAAAGCTTCCAATGTTTTTATATTGCAATCGACGCTGCCTTTTTTATCCATAATTTGAATGAAAGCACCACCTTTCGTTTTCGTGTCACAAGCAACCGCAAAGCGTTCACCATTGAAAGCAATACCGTGACCTTCTTTTGTTAGTGGTATTTCTCGTTCTGTTAGTCTAGTAATATTTGAGGTTCCAACTTCAAAAAAATTGACGTGATACTTTTCAAGCACAGCTACTACATATGAACTGACTAGTGTCATTCCCTGACCTTGTTCTTTGCATTCTAATACTGGCAGTGCACAACGGTAACAGAAGTATTTATCGAAGACGAGGATTTTATTTTCCTTGAGTATAAGAATTCTATCATCAGGTAAACATATAACCCCTCTTATTGCGTATATATCTTCGTCCGTTAGATTTTTAAGGTTGAACTCCCTTATTGCTTTCGGATAAACATCACCCAGGGAAGGCAATGTAGTGTCACCAGCCTGACTGTTGGGACGTGACGCTGCATCGCTATGACGACTTTGCGCCGAAGCAGGTAGACTTACAGAAGCTCCAAAACTGTGTTGGGAGGCTGCTGCACTATGCCGAGAGGCTGCTGCACTATGCCGAGAGGCTGCTGCACTGTGCACACTTCTTGCGTCCTCATTCATCACACTTCTACTAAGTTCAACTAATCTATGATCCCTAGTAGACTTATTATGTCGATGAACACCTACGCAATCTGAACAGTAAATCTCTCTGCATGACGTGCATTCAACTAATGCATTCGAACTTTTCCCCTGCAGATGTCGCAAATCCCGCTTGCACTCATGAGTTGCCTGCTCTTTTGCTACCTGTAGGTATATAAAGGAAAACAATGAACTTGGTTAATTAATCAACCAGTTATAAACATATCAAAGTTAACCATTTCTGTGTCCCAATTGCAAAGTCTACTATGAACAGTTGCAGTGCTGTGTTGTGTAAAATGGGCGAGCTCCTCTCATTCATTTAGTTGGTTTGACGTCACTTTTGAATAATATTTTTGTTGGGGGCCCGTCTTATGTTCATGTTTCGTTTTTCAAATTATAAGTGTGTGTGTGTGGGGGGGGGGGGTGGAGGGGGGTTGAATGATTTTGGTTAATAGACACAATACCAGCACCACCCCACCCTATTCCCCTTAAGTGTTGATTTTGTTTCGCTTATGTCTTTTGCATTCATTCTCCCCAAAAAATTGTTTTATTCTTGATAGGTCATTGGTGCACTAACAATAGAATATGACCAATGTTTTCATTGAACTCATTTTTTTCAGACATTGAACGTCTATAATATAAATAAACATAAATACAAAGTGAATATTAAACAAGAGGCCCATCGGGCACTAACGTACATTTGGTTTAAAAAGGCCTAGAAGTTAATTTTTGGCATTTGAATACTTTTGACCCCAGAGTCATGCCTAAAACAGATTTGGTTCTCCATGCTCTAATTATAGAGATACTACATACCAATTCATTAAGCACTACTAGTTTATTGGAAATGTTGTCAATGTTTCCCCAAATGGCATTCTCTAAGGACTAAGCCCCATTATTTGAACAAATCGGAACCTCCGTCCTCCGCAGATGCCTTTTATTAAGTTTTGATCAAATTGGTCCAGTTGTTTGGCCAAGAAGTCAAAACAAATGAAAAGTTAACACTTGGTTCCACATGCCCTTAAGTTACTACATACCAAAATATTAAGCTCCAGGCCATCCAGTTTCTAAGAATTTTTTTTGAAATTTGTCAATTTTCCCCAGCCTTTGACACCCCCCGCCCAAAGTTGCGGCCCCTGCAACCGAGCACTATCATTTCAACAACTCTAAACATCCCCTTCCTTAAGGATGCCTTGTTTAAAGTTTGGATGATTTGGTGCAGTTGTTTTGGACCAGAAGTCGAAAATGTGAAAATATAGCATATCCACTATAGTGTTGAACTTTGACCCTAACCGCGTTAACTATTTTTGACTTCAGGGTCACGCCTTGAACAAACTTGGTTGTCCATGCCCTAAAGTTCTCTATAACCAAAGCATTAAGTCCTAGGCCTTCTTGTTTATTAGAAGAATAAAGAGGGGCCAACTTGGAGTCCAGCCCCTTCATTTGAACAAATCTGAATCCCCTCCCCCTAGAGATACTACCTACCGAGTTTGAATAAAATTGGTCCAGTGGTGTTGGGGAAGAAGTCGAACATGTGAAAAGTTAACGACGGACGACGGACGCAGACGAAGACAGACGGGATTTATACGAGAAAAGTCCACCTTGGACCTTTGGTCAAGATGGACAAAACATACTTAAAAATACAATAATCAACATAAATTACATTGTATCATACACATTTGTACTAATTTAGAATCAAATTAATTGTCAAATTTCACCCCTTTTTCCGTCATAATGGAAACAAAATATCCTAAGGGTTTTCCAAAAGTAAATTTTATTAAAGAAATTAGTTCAACTCTTGTAAACAAAACCTGTGAAACATGCCCCCCCACCCTCCCAGGAGAAGTTGAATTCAAAATTGACTGACCTTCACATTGAATATTCATCATCTTCACCCCTTAGTATTTTTGTTTATGTGATGGCTAACAACTGTCGTGAATTTTACGATATTCTACACAGTCATAATAGAGAAATGTAAGTCTTCTTAAAATGTTAACTTAGCGAAATATATGACCTTGACCTTAGACATTCAATTTCTGCATCACTAAAACAGCTCTATTATTTAATAGCAAATAACTGTTGTTGATTTTGTAAGATTTTATTCATTATTTCAGAAATTATTCGTGACACCATGACACATCTTTCTAAGTATGATAAAACTTTAATATGTGATTTATGGCGTTGTCCTTCCCAATTCAGCCCCTGTAACTAATAGACAGACGCCTTGTGTTTGGAACAATATATATCACGTCAAACCAGTGAAGTCATTCGTGTTTTAAAAACCGTAAACCTTGGGATGGACGACTGGATGACAAAGTTGAACAATTAGTACTTCGACTATTCCGTGACTGGGTCGTAAAATATAGATGACCGTTGCCTTAGATATGAATACACTTGTATTATATTTGATTTTTAAACGGAATACACCAGGCTTTTTTAGAATTTTATAACAGTGTAAACTGAAACGGGCAACAAATTAATATAATATCCATAGGAGACAAAAACGTAAAGGCAAAATAGTTGAACAATGCAATCCTATTAAATATACACATTCCATATAGTCAGACGGCTTTTCTCAGTCAATCGTGAAGATAATGTCATAGATAAAATCAGTTATAGCGAATCATTATTTTTAAAGTGTAATATTTCACAAAGTACATAGGTCTAGTCAGCATACGAGCGGTACACCTGATATCCGATTGGTTTAATGAGCTTATTTGATATTATCTGTTAAATAACTACATTGTAACATCATTCGGAACCTCTTTGACGACTTACGCTCTGACGAGAAGCATCTCGCGGGGAGTTCCGAATGGAACCAACGTGTACTCAATTACAAACTAAGGATATAACTCGGTATCATTACGGTTAATAGTTTCTTTCGTCTCTGTCAATACTATATCCTCTTAGTTATTTTGTTAAGTTGTATTAAGACTGATATCAGTCAGCATTGTCTGTTTAACGATTCTCTAGATCACCGTGTGAAATGGGTATCTGTATAAACAAGTATTTTTGTTCCCTAATAATAGTTTTTTACTTGCCGTTTTTGTTAATGATTTTCAATATATATTTATCGAAAGGAAAATTACGCCAAAATAGCTTTAAGATCAATAAACCACTATTAAACCTTTACAAATATTGCAATATTAGTAACATGACATGATAAATATAAGATTGAACAAACCACAGTCCATACAACATCAGACGAACCCAGAAGTACAATTATTTGCTTATTTAGCAGAATTCGTAAGGCAAAACATGTGTCTATCAATACACATTGAACAGTCAAAAAATGTGACAGTATCAAACAATTGAATTTGAATAAAATTACGAAATTAGGGCGATTCAGAAAAAATGATGTTAAAAATCCAAGACGCGCTCGACACAAAATCATTGTCATCTTGTTTTTGTTGTGTCGTTCAACGTGGTGTTTGGTAGCTGTTTTGTCTTATCATGATTGGATTGCTATGTACCTTCTTTTCTAGATTACTGGTTTTTTTGTTATGTGATGTTTGCGTACTATTTTAATGTTATTGTTCCAATTTTACCCAATTTGATGGCTGGTTAATATTTCAAAATCAAATATGTATTGGAGCATAATTGCAATGTTAAATCGACAACTCTCTTTCCCTGTTGCTTACATTATGTTCCTAGTGATGGGTTTTAAGTCTTTGTAATAAAAAACAGTATGAATAGGATCAACAGAACGAGAGGCATTGACAAACAAACAATAACTGCGTCAAATAATGAAGCACCGGAATGTAATTAATAAATTGACATCACAACAAACATCAAGACTAGTAATCCATGCGGACCGACTTAGGACGGTCACCCAGCACGAAACCAGGCATCAGTTCACAGTTCACTCTGATGTCGTTTGATTTGCTGTTGTGTGTTTGTCGATGTCATTTGTTTTGACGATCCTAAATTCTTCTCGTTTTACAAACAAATGTATTTTATGTTTGGATGTTTTAATGGCGTCGTTAACAAAAAACTGTGATAAACTATTATGCAGAATGGTGTATACGTTTGGTGTATATATACATATAGCGTGTTGTGCTTTGATCAAGTTTTGTGAAGTGTGGACATTGCACACGAGCTTTTGTCTGATTATATCTTTATGCTTTAAGATAATGCTAATCTCATACCGTACAACCACGATATTCTATTATAATATAGTAACTAATTATATGTAAAAAGAATTATGCCAAGAGTTTAATCACAATCAAAATGAAAAAAATATCCACGGAAATGGAGACATGCTAACGAAAGAAAAGCATTGCATGCTACAGTTGACAAAATTGATAACACTATCGTGGTCAATACTCTCTAGGTATGTGGTCAGGTGATCTAATGTCGAATGGTCACACTTTGTAAGAAATAAATGTATTCCCTTCTTTGTAGTGTATATGCTCGTTAGCTCTTTAGTGTTGATTTGAGATAACGCTAGTCGCTTCAATTGTCACTGTTTGTGTTCAACAGACAACAATTGAGATTTCATGTACAGTTGATTAACAAGTCATCTGAAAACATTCTTCGCTTATAAACACGACTAACTGTCATTAATAAACACACTAAGGGCATACAGTTCAATTGTACAAAAAATATGCAAACATGTTTCTCCAGATAATTGAGATTTACTGCTTTGTCCTTTGTTTATTATAGTGAATTGTAAGACAGGCATGTTGAGTAAAAACATGAAATCTAAGGTTTTATAGCTAGTCAATCCAGGTGTTATTATCGTTAGTCAAACTTAATTGGGTGAATCTGTTATAGCTATAATAAAAAATTTAACATGATCGCAATGAACGATAAAAGGTATCATTTTGAGTTGTAACTCTGTATTAATGGCAGTTTTTGTTTGTTTGTTTGTGAACCCAGTTATAATAATTTGTGCATGAATTGAAAGTAGTAAATTCGAAAAACCAAGACGATATTCTAAAGCCGTAACTCCATGGACATTGGCAAACAAAAGGATAACGTTGGACGCACACAGAAACAATAACCAAATATACATTTATTAACTAAAAAAGGAAACATCACGAACTTCTATTAAAAAACTAGAAGCGAAATAATGTGTGCTAATGGTGCAATATAATGATGACAGTATCGTAACATACAGTGTACCCGTTAATCCTGTTATACGTATTACATGTACATAAATGTATTTTACAAATCACATGTATGCTAAATCGGCTATCCATAACATGATCATAGTTGTCTTTGCGGTATATTGGCATACAGTTTAGTTTAATTAATTATTGATTAAAAATAATTGAGATTAACAATAAATAGAAAAAAATAAAAATTACTAGACGCATTAGAAATACTATAAAATAATATACCAATATATTCTCTTAAATGTCAATTTATTCTTGCGTCGGTATATTGGGTTTAGATTTTTATCCCTCTATCGATTCTTACCAAACCTGGTTTTGCTTAAGACACTAAGTTCATTCCATTTAGTTTGTGCCGATAGATCTAAGATGAAAAATACCCTAGATTTTTTAAACGGCCATTTTCAGATTTTCTAACGGCATTTTTTCTCTACAGGTGGAAATAGACAAAATCACAAAATGACACATGGTTACACTTAAACTTGACAAAAAGTATGCACGTGGTGCCTTTAACACGCTTACGAAGTTTGAAAACAATCGACACAAAGATTAAAAAAATACAAAGACCTACTAATGAACTAACCTAAAGTATAACATACTTCAAACGCTGCTGTTGTTGCTGTTGTTAAATGTACATTTAAATAACTTAAATATATTTAAAGAAGAACATTATCACGGACGGAACAACATTATGTTTTCTATATTACCAGCACATTATATCAATGTATTCAGATATAAACAAATATTTACCTTTTCGTAGACATGAAAAATTGATTTCAATTCATATTGTTTTACTTGTATCCAAGTAATGCCTGTTGGTTGATAACACGAATCATTTCCGGTTCAAGACATGTCAAGAAATATTTAACTGGAAGCGCCACGTGACTATTATATTGACATGAGATATGAATCTATTAAATGTCCTAATTCTTGAATGATCTTTAAAATTGCATAGATTTTCTTTAAGATATTTTGATATATTTTTGAGATAACGTACAATTTGAAAACTATTTGTAATGCTAATTTTGGATTTTGACAAGTTGCATTGTTTCAATAGTAACGTTGTCAAACAATCAGTGTACAAATTATTAATTATTCAAAGCTATTAGCTATGGTAAATTCATATCAGCATATTTATCAGTTAGTAGCTCCGATATACGTGGGAATTATTTTATGTTGAGGTGACCCATTACAGATATAGTATCCACTTAACCAACGAGATCGATTGTCGAAATACTCGATAAGACCAGCCAACATAACGAATACATAAAATCTAATGTATTAAAATCTAGTATTAAGTTAAACTTTAACTTCTCTGAAGAGAAAAACGTTATCTGCCTATAGTTTTGTCTTAGTTCTCAATACACAGAGTTCACATTGATGTGCAGTTTGCTGTTTGTCCCAATTTCTATCAGGTATTAGTTCACTGTGCATTTATTAGTTTTATATCATATAATTTCAAATCGTTTTATTTTTCGCTTTATTGTAAGGAAGTAAATACGAAAAACCAAGCTTTTGTTTAAAATAAAAATACATAATAAACACATGGTCATGAAAACAGTGTATCCATTTCGTCTACTTGAAAAGCACTTGATCTTTCCTATACATCGATCCAGAATAGTTCGAACATTTCCCCTAATGTCGTCCATTCATAAAAATTAAATATAAATCGATTATATCGTATCTAGCATTGATAGCGTATCTGCTAAGATACATATCTTTTATTTAGCGTTCAACGAATACAGCTCGTACACCCAATAAAAGATCTATATTTTAATCAGATGTGTCAAAGCTGAAGTTAATCTTGAGTACATATTTGTTTAGATAATGTCGTTTTTAGTGAAAGAAAATTTCTATTCTGACTGCGCTTTGAACTAAATTGTGGACTTGAATGTTAAATTAACCATCGTGAATTTGTTTTTCGGCTCTGTAACTTTGATTTACCGAAGTCTTGTCTATTCAAAATTAATTCTTCTCTTTCGTCCATTAATGACAGCAGCTTCGATCAAGATCTGGGGTTCGGGAGGGGTAATTCACACAGAGTTTTGGCTTCTTCCTCTTATAAATATCATATTTATCGGAGGCATGATTCAGGTTGCATTTTTGTATTCATTCAGTGCATGTTGTGTGAACACTGAATTCTCTACTTTCAGTTTGTGGTGACGGTCAATGTGACAAGGAGGAGACGTGTGCACAATGTAAGGCAGATTGTGGACGCTGTCCACTGGAACCTTGGGAGATCGTACTCATTGCACTGGCCATTCTTCTCGTCATTGGCATCATAGCATCTTTTTTCTTGGTAAATAATTGTCCAATCTTCAGATTATGAAAATAAGTATTACTCAAGAATCATTAAATATAACAAATCGTGATGTTTCCTAGAAATAGGAAGTAATATTATAAAATGATGTTAGTCTTGAAATTCCCTGTAAAAAGTTATATTGACATCTCACGTGCGGAAAACGTTGATTGATGAGTGATAATGACTCAGTCCGTCTAAAAATTAGTTTGATTCTCTGTAGAAATTATATATTGATTGATTGCATGCTAAATTATCTTTTATTAAAATGAAATATTGACCGGGTCCGTCTATAAGTAGTATGTACAGTTGTCATAAAATCATATTTACATAAAAATTATATTGACAAAGCATTTTCAGAAACGGTTGATAGAAAAATAGCGATACTGACATTTGGACCGTCTATAAATAGTATGTCGTTATATACTAAAACAATTATAGCCTTTGGATTTCGGTAGAAACTATACGCGTCGGTCAATATCGCAATTATTGGGTCCATTAAACCTCATATTCACCTCACAAAAAGTCCATAATGTTTTTATTACATGACTAATCGATTTCATCTATAACAGAAAAGAAACGTATATGTTCTATTGTAAAAATACAATTCATTCGGTAAAACAAGACGTAAGATGAATGACGTCATGAACGTGATATTGACAGAGCAAAGCAACGCGACAGGTCAATATCAAAATAGATTGACTCGGCACGTGACGTCTTTTGTCCAGTCAGGATCACTGGCAGTCATATACAATAAATGGTTTTATTGACCGAAGAAGAAATATCGGTCGCGGACTTCGTCCTTGGTCGATATTATTTTTTCGGTATACAAAGCTATGTATTGACCTCATCCAAAGGCTATAATTGTATAGTATTAAATACGAAATTCCAAGACGGTATTCGAAATACACAAGTCTATGGACATGGGCAGATAAAAGGATAAAAACTGAAAAAGAAACAGACGTATTATTTCTATTGACAATCTGATATATAGCTCCAGAATACACCAAGTTATTCAGTTATAGACTTTACATTTTATTACACAACTACAGTATATATCTATACAAGAATTACCAATGATCTTTTTGAATACGGTTGGTATGGTTCATTTATGTGATTTTATGTTTACAGCATTCACGTTACCAGAAAAGAAAGATGTTTTACGACGAGAGTTGGATAGTTTTGTATGACGACCTTATAAAAGGTACATCAATGTCATATGTATTAACGGGATCCTTTTCTTCCCAATTAACTCGCAGAGAAGGGGCCTTCAAACAATTATTTGAACACAACTTAGTCGAATAGAATTATGTATGTGCTATTTCATTGTTATCTGTTAAGATTGGGTACCTTTGACAGTTTGTTCATTCACTCAATAAAATTCAATCAAAATTTAATAAGACTTACAAATGTAGGTCATTGCTTGTTTTCTTTCAAAATGTTGACGAGTTGTAGGGTATTTTTTCTTTACTACTGAACTCGTCAACCATTCATGTTATTGGTACATGTATTATACAACACTGTTACATTGCTGAATAAAACAATTGTTGAAAAATATATTTATTCAAAAAAGACATTGTTTTATATATAGAAGTAATTTGCTTTCATATTTTTAGATCCAAAATATGCATTTGGTAGCATAATTAGTAAATATAAAACAGCTTCGGATACATTGAGTGTTATCAGTACAGGGAATGGAAATGGACAACTGTTTGCACAAACAGGAATAGTGTAAGTAATCATAACTATCATCCAACATTTAAACAATTTCTTTTCATAAAATTGAATGGGTAAAGTGTGTGTGTGTGTGTGTGTGTGTGTGTGTGTGTTCTTGGCTTTGATTTACCGAGGTTTTGTCTATTCTAAATTCTTTTACACTAAAGCGTACATTAATGACGGCTGCTTCGAAGCTAGATCTGGAGTTCGGGACGAAGTCTCCACACAGAGTATTGGCTTTTTCGTCTTAGAAATATCATATTTATTGGAGCCATGTTTCAGATTGCAATTTTGTATTCTAAAATATAATAAAAAATATTCGAATCTATGTGGTATCTAAGATAAATATAAGACTGCGGAATTGAAGCTGCAAATCAAAAAGGAAAGCGCAAATACCAGTCTGAGAGTAAAAAATTTAAAACAAAGAAACTTTATCACTCAAAAAAACAAGATGTCTGGAATCATCACAGCGAAAGATATTGACAAACCAACAACAGCCACACCTTAAATTCAGCACTGGAATAAAAGGAAGTAAAATGACGTTAAAACAATTTTCAAACTTTGTTTTCCCTGCGGACTGGCTCAAGACGGTCACCAAACACGAAACCGGTTAATGAGGTGTCAACTTTTCAACCTCCCTATGAGACAAATTAAGTATAGATAGATATAAATTTTAAAGTTTATTAAATACACTCATTGTGCTGTCAATCACCTCAACAAGCAACCGCTGAAGTCATTTGTCAATAAAAATCTAAACGAGTAAAAAGCACTTACATATTTACAAAAGGCAATTGGAAACACGGAAAATTGACTTAGCCAATCACACGAAGCAGAAAACAGTGGTTTATACATGATAGATTCGTAGATTCCATACATAGTAAAATGAATAAATAAATAATGGCATTGATGAAACGATCAGTGGGGTCGCAGAAGTAAAACAGCAACGACTAAGCCAACCTGAACTGCTAGGTTTACATGAAAAACGTGGGACCTTTGGAAAGCAAACTGGGCGAGTGTCAGGAGAAGACAAAAGGAAGTTGGCTTAAGTAATTGCTATTGCATCAGTGTAAGCTCAGGAATAATTAACAACGCGAAGGCGAAGTCAAACTCGAAACGTATCTTGTGCATTCGACTCCAACAGTGCCAGAATTCAAAGGAGACAAACGATATAAAACCAAAAGCACTGAAAAACTAGTGAAACACATACCATGGAGTATATCAATCTCAAAACAATCAGAATTCCACACACATAGCAAGTAATGTGTCTCAAATTGAAAGCATCATGATACTTTTACATATGATAAGTGAATGTTATGATTCATTCTAATGAATCCTTTAATTCTGATGTTTTATTGTCTACATTGTTTAATTCTTTCTCCCCGAAATCGTCCCCTATTATTAAATTTTCAAATGGGATATTTTTTCGTTTAAAAAGATTTTCTTATCTGTTTTCATTCTCACTTTATAAATTAGCTGAGTATTTCGTATTTTACAGCGATGGTAAAGTTGTTACAATAAGATGTATTAACAAGAATCGCTTTTCCTTATCCAATTTAATTAGAGAAGAGGTGCGTGTGATTAGGTAGGTAAAGTATATTCACACATATTTTAATATAATACATACACTGCATGCTATAATATCAATTTAAGTAGTAAATATGGGCAAATAAAGAACAACGTTGGACGCACACAGAAGAAAAAGAACAAAAAAAGTTATTTACAAAAAAAAGATAAATCTCGAACATCCTAAACTAGAAGCGGAACCAGGTGCTCGCGGTTGAGTAAGAGTTTCCTTTACATGTGTCACCCGTCGCAATGTTGCACTGTATTGTACTATGACGTTAAGAAGACAGTAATCGAAAAACCAAGACGATATTCTAAGGCCGTAAGTCGATGGATATTGGCAAACAATAAGAAAACGTTGGACGCACACAGAAAAATGAACGAAATATACATTTAAGTTAAGTTAAGGAGATATTTAGTATGTTCCTGATTTCGAATCCATTGTTAAATAGTGTGATGTAAATGAAATATTTGGAATTCAATTGAAGCGTTTGTGATTACATTACAGAACAATTATACTAAAAAAAATGGTGTCTAAGATATCTTGAAATTAAATTAAATTGTTAGACTCGTAATTGTACAATGTCCTCGAGATGAGTTTATTAATTTTTCTTCTTCAATGTTCACCTTCGTAAAAAGTTTTACTATTAAAATTCGACTGTTTATTCCTACTCAATTCCTATAAATCATTTTTACATTTGATCACATAGAACAATGGACCATCCAAACTTGTGCAAATTTATTGGCGGTTGTATACACGTTCCGTCTGTTTGTATTTTGATGGAATATTGTCCAAAAGGAAGTTTAAATGATGTATTGTTGAATGATGATGTACCACTTTCTTGGTCCTTCAGGTTAGTAATTTATCAGTTTTTTTTTATACCACATTTATCAGTGGCCCGTATCATGTTAAAATATGATATTTGTGTATTCATATACTCTTGTATTTTGGTATGATCATTTATAAATGTATTATGCTATATGAAGATGGTTTTTGAGGAGAACTGGGTTGTTCGAAACACGTGTCCAGAGGAATACGTTTTAAAATTCCTGTTTTGACTACGCGCACATT
>JAUMGZ010166286.1:0-20721 GCA_032359645.1 Pododesmus macrochisma
AACTTTAATTTCTTTGTACTGGACATAATTTCTAAATATTGAGGAAATGGTGAAAACGAAAGCGGATGAAGTATTCTAGGAAATCTCACTTGTGTGAGAACTCAATTTTAGTCGTAGAAATTCAACGATACTGTTTTTAAATATTTGGATTTTATAATATTACATTACTTTTCATTGTGCTAGAAGCTGGACATGATTTCTAAAATGTTATCGCTAACGTTATGACGTCATAAATCTGGAAGGATAAATGCATAAAACTCCTGCCATATCTCACAGGCTTATATCTGGAGGAATCTTGGTCGATGTTTCGCATTATCTAAAAAACAAAATGACGATGTATATCTATGTATTTTAGCTTTACGTGCACGAATTCCTTTAAAATTTAACAAAGCATTATTGTTTTAATAAAATTGCTTCAAATATTATCAATGATAAATAAATACAGCCGCATCATACATATCTTTATGGCATTGTCTCCTTAAAGTCAATAAATAGTGCGTGATCGTGATGATTTCTTTATAAAACTCATTTTTGAAATTTTATCTATTCAAATACTAAACTGTAACCAATTTCTCAATAATAAAATAAATATTATTAAGATCCGAAAGCTAATTGAAATGTGTAACTGTTTTCTACTAAAAACTTCTACCCCTTTGAGTAATTTCCCATTCTACCTTGATCATAGGTACGTTTAGTACACCAACTACAATATAACAATAACGACCTTATTTATGTACACTATGCACGGCATTTCAGTAGGCAACAATGAAATATTTGTATAACTTACTGTGGGTCTCATAAAAAGGTTCAACTTGACGTGAAATTAGTCAAATTATTAAAGCATATAGGATTACCTTTAATCAAGATTAGAATATATTCAAACTAGTACTTATTGTCGATCCAAGGATATAAACAGAAATGTCTGTAATTAAGTATGTCTGACTACTCCGGCCTTTGTTTGTATACTCGCTAAAGATTTAAAACAAGATGTAATGAGATCAACAGAACAAAGGATATTGACAAACAAACAATAGCTTCATCAAAAAGGCATCACTAGAATGAACTTGTAAAGTGAGACGGACATATACAAATGACGTAAACCACAGACCTCTAAGAACTCTAAGTTACATAGAGGTTTGTGCATAAACCAACTAATTGGGTGAGGATTGACACATAATTGATTGTATCATTATTAAGTGTTATACACATGAGGTAAAGTGATGTGCCAAAAGGGTTGGTAAAATGTTGATTTTTAATGTATTTGCCTATCTAAACAATTATGAATGGACATAAATTTGAAGTTTAATGTTAGTCTAAAATCTTACAAGGCAATAGAAAAATCTTAAATCGGCGTATTTAATAATGGGTTAGGATTTTTATGTATCAAGCTAAACAGTCTAACAAAGGTTTCTTCAACTTCATTAAAATTCATATTAAAGAAAATGGGCTAGTGTGTTAGTGCTAAAGTTCACTTGCATAAAATGGTAAATTGCTTTAAAACTTGAAGCAAATTTTTCATACCAAACAATGTAAATATTTTTACTGGTTTAACATCATTTATAAATGCCAGTGTAAATAAATTATGATGGCGACTCTTGATGAGGGTGTTGTTTGTTTGTCAATATTCTTTGTTTGGTTGTTTCTATTTTTTCTAACTTCTTATATGGAGTTTCGCTGAGATAATTAACTGGTTTCTAATTAAAAATGTTTATCCCTTTTAATTGTTTCACATTCTACATGTATCGTGGTTACGTTTAGTTCAACATCTAACATATTGCATCAAACCACCTTTCCTAATGTCACTATGTACGGCATTCTAGTACTGTAGATAACAATGAAATATTTGTAAAGCTCTCTGTCGGTCTCATATAAAGGTACAAGCAACTATTAACTAGTCAGATTATTAACGTATATTTAATTACCTTTAATCAAGATAAGATAATATTTAAACTGGTACTTATTATCGATCCAAAGATATTAACAGAAAAGTTAGGCCTGCCAATATGTCAAAGTCTCCGTTCATAGTGTGGTCAGTCATTAATTATTAAAACTGGGCCTGCCAATATGTCAAGGTCTCCGTTCATAGTGTGGTCAGTCATTAATTTTTTAAAGTTAGGCCTGCCAATATGTCAAGGTCTCCGTTCATAGTGTTGTCAGTCACTAATTGTTAAAACTGGGTCTGCCAATATGTCAAGGTCTCAGTACATAGTGTGGTCAGTCATTAATTTTTAAAGTAAGGCCTGCAAATATGTCAAGGTCTCCGTTCATAGTGTGGTCAGTCATTAATGTTTTAAAGTTAGGCCTGCCAATATGTCAAGGTCTCCGTTCATAGTGTTGTCAGTCACTAATTGTTAAAGTTGGGTCTGCCAATATGTCAAGGTCTCAGTTCATAGTGTGGTCAGTCATTAATTGTTAAAGTTAGGCCTGCCAATATGTCAAGGTCTCCGTTCATAGTGTGGTCAGTCATTTATTGTTAAAGCTAGGCCTGTCGATATGTCAAGGTCTCCGTTCATAGTGTGGTCAGTCATTAATTGTTAAAGCTGGGCCTGCCAATATGTCAAGGTCTCCGTTCATAGTGTGGTCAGTCATTAATTGTTTAAGTAAGGCCTGACAATATGTCAAGGTCTCCGTTCATAGTGTGGTCAGTCACACATTGTTAAAGCTAGGCCTGTCAGTATGTCAAAGTCTCCGTTCATAGTGTGGTCAGTCACACATTGTTAAAACTAGGCCTGCCAATATGTCAAAGTCTCCGTTCATAGTGTGGTCAGTCACACATTGTTAAAACTGGGCCTGCCAATATGTCAAGGTCTCCGTTCATAGTGTGGTCAGTCATTAAGTGTTAAAGCTGGGCCTGTCAATATGTCAAGGTCTCCGTTCATAGTGTGGTCAGTCATTAATTGTTAAAATTGGGCCTGCCAATATGTCAAGGTCTCCGTTCAAAGTGTGGTCAGTCATTAATTGTTAAAGTTAGGCCTGTCAATATGTCAAGGTCTCCGTTCATAGTGTGGTCAGTCACACATTGTTAAAGCTGGGCCTGCCAATATGTCAAGGTCTCCGTTCATAGTGTGGTCAGTCATTAATTGTTAAAGCTGGGCCTGTCAATATGTCAAGATCTGCGTTCATAGTGTGGTCAGTCATTAATTGGTAAAGTTGGGCCTGCCAACATGTGAAGGTCTCCGTTCATAGTGTGGTCAGTCATTAATTGTTAAAGCTGGGCCTGTCAATATGTCAAGGTCTGCGTTCATAGTGTGGTCAGTCATTAATTGGTAAAGTTAGGCCTGTCAATATGTCAAGGTCTCCGTTCATAGTGTGGTCAGTCATTTATTGTTAAAGCTGGGCCTATCAATATGTCAAGGTCTGCGTTCATAGTGTGGTCAGTCATTAATTGGTAAAACTAGGCCTGCCAATATGTCAAGGTCTTCGTTCGTAGTATGGTCACTTATTTGTTTAAGCTAAGCCTTACACCCAGTCAAGGTCTGCATTCATAGGATGGTCTAAAATTGTTAAAGATAGGACTGAAAATACATCAAGGTCTGCGTTTATAGTGTCGTCACTAATTCTTTAAGCTAGACCTGCCACTTAGTAAAGGACTGCGCATACTATGGTCAGTCATTAATTGTTAAAGCTGGGCCTGTCAATATGTCAAGGTCTACGTTCATAGTGTGGTCAGTCATTAATTGTTAAAGTTAGGCCTTGCCAATATTTCAAGGTCTCCGTTCAAAGTGTGGTCAGTCATTAATTGTTAAAGCTGGGCCTGTCAATATATCAAGGTCTCCGTTCATAGTGTGGTCAGTCACTAATTGTTAAAACTAGGCCTGCCAATATGTCAAAGTCTCCGTCCATAGTGTGGTCAGTCATTAATTGTTAAAGTTAGGCCTGTCGATATGTCAAGGTCTCCGTTCATAGTGTGGTCCGTCACTAATTGTTAAAACTTGGTCTGCCAAAATGTCAAGGCGTCCGTTCATAGTGTGGTCAGTCATTAATTGTTGAAGGTGGGCCTGCCAATATGTCAAGGTCTGCGTTCATAGTGTGGTCAGTCATTAATTGTTAAAGCTAGGAATGCAAATATGTCAAGGTCAACGTTCATAGTGTGGTCAGTCATTAATTGTTAAAGTTAGACCTGTCAATATGTCATGGTCTCCGTTCATAGTGTGGTCAGTCACTAATTGTTAAAGCTAGGCCTGCCAATATGTCAAGGTCTCCGTTCATAGTGTGGTCAGTCATTAATTGTTAAAGCTAGGCTTGCCAATATGTCAAGGTCTCCGTTCATAGTGTGGTCAGTCACACATTGTTAAAGTTGGGCCTGTCAATATGTCAAGGTCTTCGTTCATAGTGTGGTCAGTCACACATTGTTAAAGCTGGGCCTTCCAATATGTCAAGGTATCGATCATAGTGTGGTCAATCATTAATTGTTAAAGCTGGACCTGTCAATATGTCAAGGGGTCCGTTCATAGTGTGGTCAGTCATTAATTGTTAAAGCTAGGCCTGCCAATATGTCAAGGTCAACGTTCATAGTGTGGTCAGTCATTAATTGTTAAAGCTAGGCCTGCCAATATGTCAAGGTCTCCGTTCATAGTGTGGTCAGTCATAATTGTTAAAGTTGGGCCTGCCAATATGTCAAGGTCTCAGTTCATAGTGTGGTCAGTCATTAATTGTTAAAATTAGGCCTGTCAATATGTCAAGGTCTACGTTCATAGTGTGGTCAGTCATTAATTGTTAAAGCTAGGCCTGCCAATATGGTAAGGTCTCCGTTTATAGTGTGGTCAGTCATTAATTGTTTAAGCTGGGCCTGTCAATATGTCAAGGTCTGCGTTCATAGTGTGGTCAGTCATTAATTGGTAAAGTTGGGCCTTCCAATATGTCAAGGTCTACGTTCATAGTGTGGACAGTCATTAATTGTTAAAGCTAGGCCTACCAATATGTCAAGGTCTCCGTTCATAGTGTGGTCAGTCATTAATTGTTAAAGTTAAGCCTGTCAATATGTCAAGGTCTCCGTTCATAGTGTGGTCAGTCATTAATTGTTAAAGATAGGACTGAAAATACATCAAGGTCTGCGTTTATAGTGTCGTCACTAATTCTTAAAGCTAGGCCTGCCACTTAGTAAAGGACTGCGCATACTATGGTCAGTCATTAATTGTTAAAACTAGGTATGCCACTAAATCAAGGTCTGTGTTCATACTATATCACACATCGTTAAAGCTATGCCTGACACTAAGTTTAGGACTGCGTCCATGGTGTGTTCATGAATTGTTAAAGCTAGGCCTGCCACTAAGACAAAAAGTGCGTTCATAGTTTTTGCTGTTATTATGTAATTTCCTTTTTTATCATCTTGGTGTTTCCTTTGTATTACTTTGTTGGTCAGTCCTTAAGATTTCTAGTATCATGCTGGAAGTGGGACGGTTAAGGCCTCATTTACTGGTTTAACCACACCGCCTGGTTTCGTGCTGGATGACCGTCCTAAGTCGGTCCGCATTGATTGCTAGTCTTGATTATTGTTGTTATGTCGATTTAATAAATAACTTTCCGATGCTTCATTGTTTGACGCACTTATTGTTTGTTTGTCAATGTCTCTCGTTCTGTTGATCCTACTCATACTGTTTAATAACATTTATTCACCTTCTCCTTTTTTGGTAATTTTACCTGCATTGTTTAATAGGTGGAAAGATATAAGAGTTTATTCGTTAAAATATTGTTTTTTTCACGTATCTAATGGAAAGTAGCCTCCTCAAAAGAGTCAACATTAAATTGAACGTGAATGAACGGGAACATGCAATTAAAATGGCACTAAACCAACCAAATGATCGAGAGAACCTATTTATCAAAGAGAAAACATAATTTAGAATAGAATTATCAAAGCTACGAAGCAAAAGGAGGATTCACGATATTGATAAAGACAAAAAACCACAGCCCTAGAATTACATACAACCGGTATAGATAATACTTTAGGTAAACACAATCAAAATAGAATTTGTATACGTTTTCTTTTGGACACCTGTTTCGAAGTAATACTATAAACATGTATATAATTTTAATATTTTCAAAAAACAGGTAGTACGTTTTGAAGTTAATTAGTTTATTGTCTGGATATAGTGACTCCTAAAAGTGACCGAAGTCTTGTCTGTTCTAATCAATTTCTCTTTAGTGTCCATGAATGACGGCTGCTTTCGAAAAAGATTTTGGGTTCGGGACGGGGATGTCTCACATAGAGTATTTAGTTCTTTCCACTTATAAATATCATATTCATTGGAGGCATGTTTCCGATTACAATTTTGTATTACTACATAGTTTAAATTTTAGCAAATGAATAAGGACATTACCCCGAAAAGCCAAATTTTCAACTTTGAATTTTAATGGGTAGAGTAAATGATTTAAATTTAAAGTAAATTTATTGTTTGCCAATGTCCATGGACTTACGGACTAGAATATCGTCTTGGTTTTTCGATTTACTTACTTGTAACTATATTTCTAAAGAGATCTTTCTCATCTAATGACATTGATGTACAATCAGTTTAACTTACAGATATGCCAAACAAAGTTTGAATGCTGCATATTGCATGTACTAATAAAGAAAACACTTCTACTGTTGTATCTAGTTGATGTGTGTTTCCTCCTTTTCCGTCATTATTTCCTTCTATGTTATATCATGACAAAGCAAACGTCAATCTCGTCCCAGGTGCTCGCGATATGGTAAGCGTTTCCTGTTACAATTGTGTCTCCCGCCGCGATGCTTCCGTGACATTCCGGTGTATGGTAACCCTTTCTACTGTTTAAAAACGTCAATAAATGATGTCAAACCAACCAAATAAATATGAGGACCTTGCTCATAACCCAAACTCAAATTATGTATCGAAATTGAAAATCAATTTAAAATAATGATGACCCGGAAAAATGAAAGCTAGGAGGTCAAAAGGGTAAGTCAAACTCATGCAAATATCAAAACTGAACGAATGCACAATTTGTTTGGTAAATTGAAAACAATCTTTATTTAATGTTTTTTTCAAATGCTGCTTTCTCCGCTTTTATCTCAAACACATACACATTGTCCATGAACATATCATTCTAAAATTACTTCGGTACGGAGACTATGGTGATGAAGTAAGCGTGATATCATTTCACCACTGCGTTAACGATATATAATATATAATACATATTAAATATAATACATTAAATAATAATATATTAAATTGTACTCTGCGTGGATCCTATGACATGTTTAATTTACAAGTTTGGTGTAGTTACAGTTATCTTAACGAAAATGTTTAAATAAAAAAACCTACCACAATGTCTGCATCTGAAGAAAGATATCAATGGGCGCTTACACAAACATAGTTGTTTGCAGATTTATTATTGTGAGTTGCAATGATCTAAGGAACCGTTCTATATATCAAACCTTAGCAAATCCACAGAGTAGTAAAAACGCAATAACACCAAGACGATATTAAAAAGTCTTGAGTCCATGGACATGAGCAAACAAAAGGAAAACGTGGGACGCACAAAGGAAAAAAAATAAGTTATATTAATTCTATAATACATATCTTAGTATAATAAAGATACTAAATTATTTGAATAGTTAGTCACAAAAAGGTATCAAGAACATTTGGGTATGAGGGACCAAGTGTAACATATAGCCTTTTATTTTTATTAAATGTTTAAATGTGTAAGTGTTCATATGAAGACATATAATAGACATCTCTAACCGGAAAAGTAATATACTTCATAACTGTAAGTATTTAAGACATCAGACGAGTAGACCCATAAACTGTGCATTGATGTGGTGTATGTATATACATCTATATTTCATGAATCCAAAAATATTTAAAAAAAGAAACAATTACAAAAGCAACAAAAATGCATAATTTATCATAAAAGAACTAGAATATTTAACTCTTAGCGCCTGGTGTACACGCGTTTGAAGATGATTTGTGACGTTATTTAAAATCACTACTAGTGGCAATCCGATAAGTTCATTTAATCTCACTATCCTTCTACAAAGGATAGTTTCTACAAAGTGAGGTTGAAACCGATTCAATGGTTTTTGAGAAGTCGAAAATGAAGAAAGTTGGATATTTACTATTGTGTCGAACTTTGAGTGTGTCGAACACGTGTAAAACATACTAACGACAGACATATACGTATTAACAAATTTATATTAGGCGCAATACTTCTAGACTATTAGATGACACATTTTCAAAATGCTTGCATATATAATCAAGTTTGTCCCCTCAGGCGCTACAAGACCTGTGGATGAGCAATATTTTGTTCACCAAATCTGAAGCCAATTTTCGTATGAATGCTTCCAACAAAGTTTTGTTGAATTTTGGAGACGGATTTGAATGCTTCGACATTATGAAAAGTTAATAACGGGGAACGACGATGGACAGGATTATTATGTATCCACCTTTATAGCATACATTTATGCAATATATAGTGACAGCATTTAATTTAAATCCATTCCAATGTTTCAAGTGATTGATAAGCAAGTTCCACTACACAATCTTGAAATTAAAAACCTTTCTCCGGCAGAACAAGCTATTAGATCTGCACTCCAATTTCTGTCAAATATAAAATAAGAATTGTAGCATTCTAGTTTCCATAGGTTGGTATTTACAATGACTTTTATAATCATTGAGAAATATGTTCGATATCATTCTTATTTTCCCCGCAACTGTTAATTCAGTACTTGATTATGCTACATTTGATCTCGTAGTTAATCCAATTAGTTGGTCAAGTTTGAATTATATCAATAATTGTTTTAAAATCAACTCTGCCAAGATGTCCAGATAAACATATTTAGTGTTTTAGCCTTTAAATCTAAAACACCACATTATTTGACTTTATATCATTGTTATAACAGTTGACTTCTCATTAAAAGTTTAAACTGATTGAGAACAATACTAAATGAATAAATTGAATAATATTTATACCCATCGTTTGTCTGCCTGGTGCATTGTATGTACATATCGCTGTAATCTGGATGTCTAATAACACATCTATTTTTGAAAGGAGGTCCAGTGAGACCCAAAGTCATCTGTCTGTTGCAATAACTTTCTGAAAATATGTGGACAATGATGGAATAAGAAGGTAAAATAAAAATCAGATTACTTCTTAAATACAACTTTTGTTTCAATGGATAATGAATTCAAATTTGAACACACAAACACAGCATAAAGTATAAATTATACACACATACTGCCACGCATATATAGAGATATTTCCATAATTTGTGAACATTTCAAGATTCAATGATTGTCTTTATTCGGTGTGTTTTATTGATTCAAAGTTGTTGGAAACAACTCAATTCTTACCATCAATAAAGGACACCTTTTCTGTAGCCGAAACATATCTTAGGCGATCTCTTCCGTCCTTATAAGTAACGGAGATACGGAAGACTTTACCATCGTGATGCATATATTCTAGGACGTAATCAAAACAAATATGCATTCGTCCATTATCACTTTCATATATAGTAAAGTTGTGTTCTATTTTTTCATTGACAATGACATTTATATCTGATACTTTGCAGCTGGCAATGACATCGAACACCATCATTGGTTTGTCTATTATGTCAGACTGCCTTGAAATGTAGTTCAACCGTTTGAATTCCAGTTTGGATTTTTCGTCTATAGGTACTGAAAAAAGAATTGCAAAGATGATGCTTAACAAGCGTTAGCATTCTGGAAAGTTTTACAAATGATCGTGTATGAATTGCAAAGTATAAGGACATGTGCTACATAGTTTTTCATCAATATTACCAAGTAGTATGTGTTTTGTTAAATTCTAGTTGCAAATTAAGACAAACACAAAACAAGTTATTTTGACATAGTCTTAGATACAACTTATGCATATACGCTCATTGATGATTTTATTACACTGGAAATTTGTAAATATTTGATAACTTGTTTGAGCGTCAAGCCCGCATAATATAGTTTTGAAGAAACTGAAATCTAAAATTTGTAAACTCAATATATAATAAGGACAAAACCTATCATTGTTTGTCATTTTGAGGTAGTTTTATGTTTGCTGGAAACTATATTTGTTAGCAAACATACATGAAAAAAACGTCTTTTTAGTTCATTCGTGTGGCCACTTTTGTTATGAAGCTTTTGTTTGTTTGTCAATAACTTTTGTTCTGTTGATCCTATTTCCTCTGGTTAAAGTGTAAATATACTTTTCATAAATATTCATTTCCAATTGTAAAAGTAACAAATTACCTTCAACCAAGTACTTTAAATGCAAAACGTGTTTTAATGGCATGCCAATTCCAATTCTTTGCAATTCAAAGTGGTACTCCACGTTATCTCTGCATGTGGCTTCTGGTATATTTGTCCTTAAAATAAGCGTATCATTTGTTCTTTTGATATGCAATCTGCCAATCGTCATAGTATTATCAGAGACTAGTGAAACAAGACATGCCGTGTTATCGGATGGATTGTATTTGCATAAGTATAATCTTTGCAAGTCATCAACAATTTTGTCCATCTTGCAGTTTATCAGCATATTTGATCCATAGCTTATATGAACCATATTTGGACAAATCAACTGGCGTTCTATATAACAAAAACAAAATAACTTTTAACAAACGTTAATTGTTTTTGTATTTATCTTTTCCAGATGCAAAACTTGATTTACCTTCATGCCAAATATATTGAACTCAGTTGAAACTTAGTTAATAGAAGTTTAAATAAATATGTATGACTTAATAATTTTTTTTTTTTATAGTTTTGCAATAGCTCTCTCTCTTCCGCTCCTTTTCTCTCTTTCTCTCTCTCTCTCTCTCTCTCTCTCTCTCTCTCTCTCTCTGTTTATATTTTGTTTAATTTTTGCTTTGATGTGATTTCATAAGTTGTTTATTATTGAGATTTATTATTCTTCTATTATTATTATTTACTTCAATCTACTGTTAAAGAACATTGACAATGCACTTGATAATAGCAAAATGAAAACATATTACTATTAAAGTACAGTATGAAGTTTTAAACGTAATTAATCAACAAATTTGAATATGAAACATCAAAGTGCATGCACAAATAAAAGTATATTATGTGCAATGCACACACATTTTAGAAGTTTTTGTTTTTAAATTATTACCTTTGGGTTTAAATTGTGGGTTTATTATCACACCATAAATTTTGTTACACCTCCCATCATGATTCGCAATAAGTCGAATTGGCTCACTCATGTACTCTTCGTTTGTCAGAGCATATTCGCATGTCAACGCTTTATTGTTTTCTTTCGATATGCATCTCATTTGATCCATTGTACATGTTTTATCTTCCAGTAGCATTACATTCATTTTCGTGATCGCGTTTTCCATAGTCAGTATGTAAACAATTTTCTCAATGACTTTGCCTATTTGTAGCCAGAATGGTTGCTCTAAATCTCCAATCGCGATACCTTAAATAAATATGGTTCAGCGTCAGCAAAAAGTTTAGAATGCTATTACTTGTTGATAAAAAGCGTGTACCTTACTTTACAATACTGTTCATAGCATGGTATTACATTGTATATAAATGTATTTTTTCTTTTAGTACAACTAATGACTTCATTTGTGTATTATTACATTATGCATAGTATTTAGATTTTATTTACGTCATCAACATATATCAAATAATCCATAAGAATGAAAATATGATATGCAAATTTTCAAAAAGTACTTACACTTCATGCCACGGGAATGATCAGGAAAATAAATAGCCTTGTTTAACAAACGAGGTGTTCCAATTAATTCTATTGCTATAAAGAAACACGATAAGTGGAATCAACAGAAACATATACATACTACTGAATATCATGAATGTCTCCATCTATTAATCTTTTCCAAATTATTGCAACGGTATATAGTGTCATACATTATATATATAATCACCACTCATCAATTACTCTGAAGAGAAATGACCTCCCCGTCGCAAGACATCTCAGCCTTCCAAATTACGTAAAATGTATGTGATAACCATCGACCACAATATCCCATGGGACGACAACACACGGATGTCAAAAGTTATCTAAACTTTTTTTTATACCAGATTCAACAGTTAATAGATCATTAATTACCCCATATAGATGGCGCTCCAATATGTACATACATGTTGTTGGATAACCCACAACGGCCACATTCAAAAGGGGCTGTTAACAACGCAGGACACTAAGATGTAGACAGGCTGTATTCCCTGCACATGTATATGTATTTAATTTGTATTGTCTTGTAAACATGTATTAGTTTATTTTCATATTTTTCGTCTTGACAAAGGAGAGGGTTGCTTCGAAATGTCGACATTATATTTAAATTACTTTGTTTAAAAATCATCATTCGTTCCCTATATATATATATATAAATAAAGTCTTAGTTAAAACGCCTTTTGTATATCAGTTTATAAGAAAATATAAATAAACTGTTATTATAACAATAATTGAAAACCTTACCAAGCTGTTGCTCCTTGGAATTTAAATGGTTCTGTCGAATATGGCTTCCAAACAATAATATCCAAAACAATAACAGAATACATGGATATGCAACACCAAAGAATATTACTCCACGTCGCTGCAAACATAAATAAAACAATGTACTATAAGGAAAAATAAATATAAACTATAATCTTGCATACAAATTTAAATCAGACAACGATTTGATGTTAAATGAAAATATATAAAAGAATTCATTTGCCTCGTAGCATAATTTTCCGAAGTGATGTTCAGCATTATTTACACAAACAGTCCAGTAGGTACGATTTATGTAAATTTGAGTAGTGTATATTTTGAAATAGGCGAATGGCTGCGCTTCCATAGTCTGTTGGCTTCATCATTTTGTATTAGCGACATTATAACTCAGATAATCGTTGAGCCAAATACAGTTATTTTTAATGTTTCACAAATACTCTGATATCTCATAGCTTAAAGCATATCATGCAAATCTGATACAGAAAACCCGCCTAGGACCTTAAAATCAACACTATCACTGTTTTGAGTATTTCACTCCCATTTGCGTTCATTATTTGTACTTTGACTAAAATGAACTCAATCAATTTTTCAAAAATTGCACTATGTGCGAGAATAAAGATACTGCCAATAATTAAATGTTGATAACTTTTATCCTTATGATATAACTTAATGAATACATTGCTTTTTTTACAGTAGAAAGGATCGCCATGCATCGAAATGACACGGAAGCATCGGGGCGGACGACCCAAATGTAGCAGGAAACGAAACGCTTACGATATCGCAAGCACCTGGTTTAGCTTCTATTTTTTTTAAATTAAAGTTCATGTTTTTTCCTTTTTTAGTTATTAAATGTATATTAGTTCTGTTTGTGCCACGTTTTCCTTTTTTTTGCCTATATCCATGAACTTACATCTTTAAAACATCGTCTTAGTCTTGCCAGGGTCTGCTTGTCTGTTTTCTTTCTTGTGAAATCTTTATCTCTACGCTGCGTTGATGTATCTTCAGTTTTTCCCGATGTTTGGATATTTTCGTTGGCAATTTGATATTGATAAATTGTCTGTTTCGGCACATTTTCCATCTTACGCGTACACATCTTACAATTAGTCTGTGCTGGACTCTCGGAATCTGAATACTGAGGTACAATTAACACATTTCAGATAGATTTGGAACACTGGCGCTTAAAATAAAATAGCAAATTCTGTCGATTAGAAAAAGATAATCTATATAGGCATATGTATAATTTTTCAGTTTTGTGTGACTTAAAAGTGCAGCACAAAAACACAAGAGACTAAAGGTAAGGTTTGCTAGTTAGGGCCAATTTCAAAATCTGTTTTTAAATATTTTGATTCTGTGAATTTAACAACTAACTATATGTCTGTAATAAAAAGAATAAAATCAAAACTTGACCAGCTCGTTTTGTCACAATGAGGAGTCAAAAACACCGTATACCTCTATTTTGAGTTTTGGTATTTTACCATATGAGTTACATTAAACTACAATGAAAATCTGAAAATAGCAAATAAACAAATCAATATTATACAATTTTGAAACAGAAAAAAAACTAAATGGGCTAAAATGTGACTTTTATATGACTTTTTCTCAAATTTATATCTTTATGATAACTGTTACCATGGCAACTATGCATACTTTTTTCTTCTTAACTTTGAAGGGAAAAAAATATAGGTCACCAGTTTAGTCCTTGAGAAAAGAAAGGTCACACATCGTACACTGTAGAAATACAAAACACAGTTTAAAAGCCATTTTAATATTTCCTACAACGTTATATAAACTCAACAAAATAAATATACCTGAAGCTACTGACTAAAAGGTTCTATGCGTGGAATGAATAAACAATGTTAACTAGAACTACGTTGTTGATTGCGCACCATCACATATCCCCGCACAAATGGCTTGACCATCCCCCCTGCCCCCACCCCCATCCCCAAATCACCCCCTACCCCTACCCCTGAACACCATATGCTAATAAGGTGGTGTTAAGATGCAGAACTCATGACAATGTTTGATATGATATGCTATAAGATTATATTTAAAAAATATATTTTGACCCCCATGACCCCACCTCCTCTTGCCCAGCCCCTAGGGGGTCATATACAAATTCCAAACGTTTTGTGCAACTCCCCATTCATAATCCATATATCCACTAGATCCTTAAGTTTCAAATTTCTATCTCAGATGATGTAGAAGGAGTTACAGGGTAAGAAATATTGACGTACGGAAGGCGGAGATAATCAGAATATTCCCGCTTTTCTTCGAAAGCGCGGGATAATAAAATACATAAACACAAAAATGGTTTCAAACATTTATTTGTACTTTATTCTGATATTTTGTACCAGCATTTCTTCACAAATAATGTTATAAACAGGATCTCTAACTTCCGATATTAATAATGTTTTATCAATTATGATCCATTTGAGTTACAGTATAGTCCATTACACACAATTGTAGGCAAGTGTGTTGTTAATGAGAATTCACTAAAAATATTCGATTATGATAAAAATTACACTGTCACTAGTTTAAGAGTTTTGGATTCTCACACTTTTATCCAGCACCGAATCCTTCCTTGATTGTGAAGTTGTTTATGTCTGTTTGTAATCTCAAATAATGCAGCACATGAATTGCTGGGCTGTAAAAAAAAGAAACACATACAGCTGTTCATTCGTTCAAAATACGTTTTCCTGTACATCTATTTTCATATTTTGTAATTCAAGAACAGTCTTTTATTAATCAATATCATAAACAATTTATATTCAACAATACTACAAGTTCACTTAGTTACTCTGGTGCGGTTATATGGAATTCGCTGCCTTGTGAACTTAAAAATTCTAACTCTTTAAAGCAATTCAATTAAATTGATTGTTTACATCTATTATTGAATGCATTTTTGTACATTGTTTAAAAGAAGAGGGCCCTACGGAAGATAGGTTTAATCCCAGTGGGACACTCTCTTGAAATAAAGTCATTATTATTATACACAATTTAACATGCCAACTTTATCACTTACTTTACAAGTTGATATCAATGGCTTTGGACACAAACTTAATCTACTCACCTTGCACAACTTTCACTACATCTTTCTGTTCTTCAAAAGATCTTCATTCTAAAACATATTACAACAAAAGGAATATTAATGTGGCCTGCCTCATTTTTGAAATTTCGAACACTGATTACACTATTTTTGTAAAATTAGTCCGTATTATGGAAGCGTAGCAGGGACATTACCGATTTTGTTTTTGGCCCTGCGAGAATTAATCTCGCCTAGGCAAGAAAAAACCTCACCCAAGCGATACAAAATGTGTTCTTGCGCGAGGTAAAATTTTCTTTGCCGAGGTAAGAAAAAAACTCTTTAATTTCCCATCTGCGCTTCCGTAACATATAAACCAAAACAGATACAAAATAGTTTATTGAAAAAAAATTCATGGTTTTTACCAAATATATTAAAGTTATTTCCCCTTTTCAATCTCTTTGAGACAAAAAAACAGTTGAACAAAACGGAATCCCCTAGGTCTTCCCCTGGAGATGTTTCATACCAAGTTTTATTGAAATTGGTCCAGTGATTTTGAAAAAGAAAATATGTAAAGAGCCGATCTCTATGGGATTATTCAACCTTGGATTAAAAATGTGTACGGTTTGAGTCTTAAATCGTTTGTCTATCAGATGTGTATAAAACCTTTTAAACACATTTTAGATCAAATTAAAGTCACTTGCATATTACATGCTACACAGTTGATACGTGTGAATGAAAAACAAGCTAGGAGCTAAAATGAACCCCTGTCCTTATTTGTTTGACCTGACAATTCCACATGTCAAGATCACCTCTCCTAATTTGAGGGTTAACATAGTTACTTGTATTAGGAACTTGACATCGATTTTAGTACACAAAATATTTATTAATGTGTCACCTATCCTTATTTGTTTGGCCTGAGGGAGCAATTTTGGTTAATGTTTTTACATGTGTAGCAAGACACGCTTACCATATAGCGAGCACCTGGTTTCGCTTCTAGTTTTTTGAAAGAAGTTCGTGATGTTTCCATAATTTGTTAATAAATGTATTTTTGGTTGATTGTTTTGTGTGCGTCAAACGTTTCCGTATTGTTTGCCAGTGTCCAAGAAAATTACGGACTTAGAATATCGTATTGGTTTGTGATTCATCCTTGCCCTATTAAAATTGATTACAATGTACATCATAATCTGATGTCACATTATCAGAATTTAAATTTGATTTAGTGTGCACACATTACAGACATTGACAACTACCGATCAGTTTTGAAAAGGTATACCATAAGTTATGTTAGCATCATAGAGATAGATTCATGAATTGCTAAATTACCACAGTTATCTTATTTCGCACAGTTTGACAGTGTCGTGTGTTTTGGTTACGACATATTTCATATTGATGTGTAAGATCTCAATGTTTTGTTTAATTACCTTATAAACAGTGTACTGTTAGTCCATGCGGCCGTTCATTTACTGTATTGCGTAAACATAACGGGTCATGCCAGATGTAACAGTTCCTTTTCAATCCGTTACTCTCATTCAGACCTCGGCTGTACTACGGTCGGGGATATGTGTCTACACCGCACATTTCTTCGCCGGAAGGAGACATTTCACTCAGCGTGGTGTACCCAAAAGTGTTATTTTAAAAGTAGTTCCAATGTCCGCTTCCGTTATACGGACGAGGTTAGTTGAGTACACGAAGTACACGGAAACGGCCGAAGTTGCGACGAGTGCCAACTCCGTGTGCCCATGCATCGTCTGCTGAGCCACCAGTGATACTTCCTCTATTATAAGTGCGATCCGCTACAGATTGCGATAGTTTAACCGAATCGTATTGTCCTGCCGTAGATTTTTGTACTTTCTGTGTCCTTTTAGACGTTCTACCTCTTTACGCGAAACGAATATCCCACAATTTCCTCATATTGAATGAGGTTTTTCATTTTCCGATTCCATTTTGGCAACATATAATCAGGGTCTGCTTAACGCGTTACCGATACGAACCGAACAAAGCGCCCCTGTCACATTAACACTGTGACGTCATAAATAGCACTGCACTAGCAAATCTAACCTTAATATTATAAATAATGAGTTTAGTATGCTAAATATATTATAATATTAACAAAGAATAATTATTAACAAGAAAATTATTATTGAATAATTTACCAACATAACGTATGTTTAAACCGTGGGTATATCATAGAGCAAAGGCATCAACGTATCTCAATGTGGTGGTACATCACATAGGAATGTTAAATGCAAAACAAAAATATTGTTCTGGCACAGCTCGAACACCAGCAACACAATTTACAGGTATATAGTTATATCATAGAATGTTATAATTTAAACACTAGGATGACCCTATTTTTCTAGAAATTTTGATAGAGCACAGTCTAAAGTTGGTATATGAAGCACTAATATGATTTGAGTTTTACAGGAATTACCTATATCAAGAGGCCGATTTTGCTTTAAAAACGGTATAAGTGGAATCAACAGAATTAGAGACTGACAAACAAACAATAACTGCATCAAACAATTAAGCACCAGCATGTAAGTAATTAAACTGACATCACAACAATCCTCGATATTATTAATCCATGCGGTCAATCTGATTAAAACAAGCTTATATTTTAATTAATCCACCCATTTATCTCTGTTAATCAGTTGTAACCGCATAGTTTTGGAGAAGTTGAAAATGTGAGAAGTGATCATATGTACAGTATTTAAAAATAATGTTAGACGTTGACCCCAAAACGTGTAAATACTGAAAATCAAGACGATATTTAAAAGCCGTAAGTCTATGGACATGGGCAAACAAAAGGAAAAAGTGCGATACATACAGAAAAAATAACCAAATATTCATTTATTAACTAAAAAAGTAAATATCTTGCAAAATTATAAGCGATACCAGGTGCTCGCGATATGGTAAGCGTTTTCTGCTACACATATTTATGATAATAATTATTTCCACACAATTGTTACGAAACACGATGTTCCTATTACGCATTGGCTCCCCAAATTGCATAGTAATCTTTATGAATCCCGTTTATTTCTTACATGAATAATGACTCATGACAATTTTACCTCGTGTTCAAAGAGAGCGAAAGTGGTCAACACAAGTTATTTCCCTTTACTGATAGACTGGTTTTCTCTTCTTTTATATCTCCTTCTACTCTCTGCTACAGTCAACGGATAAAGAGTGAGAAACTGGCTGAGAGAATTAACATAGCGAGAGAACCAGTCTAGTCAAAGTTCTTAGCTGTGCTATCAATAACCAAGACATGCGATCAACATGCCAGTCTCTGAGGTAAAAAAGCGCCAAACATCGTACGAAAAGTAACAAAGTGCAACACTAGTGTAGCAGCAGATATTATGGTGAATGCATACCTATTTATTGCAATTTTCTTTTATATTGATTTAAACAAATTTGGTTCTGTTGTATCGAGGGTAATAAGGGAGGTAACTGGTACAATAACAATATTGTTTTTTTTTGTGCAATTTTCTGCTATTATGAGTTTTATTTTAAAACCTTGGAGGTTGATTTTTCTATAATAAATAAGATTTAAAAAAAGGTCATTATGATCATACTCTTGAACAGTTGTAAAATAAATTGTTCCTGGATTTTTTGAGAATTTTTTTTATAGTAGTTTCTATACGTTTTGTTCAGTATTATTTATTTTTCTCGTAAATGTTACTTTTTTATGAAAAATATTAATAATTGAATGTGCATCAACTACTTCTCATTTAAGAATCAATTTGACAACTTTTTGTTGAAAATTGTTTTTTTTATATCATTAAATGTAAAAAATAATGAAATTGTCTTAATTATCAATTTTTCGACTAACGAGACAAAATATGTTTGTTATTTATGTAAGAACTTGCAGGAAAAAACTCTCAACGGTTTCTCGACCCGCGTATTGCCTTAATTGCAAACTCTAGTAAATGTACCACTACGAGTAGTTCTAAGTACTCATTATTAACTCTACAAAACGTGTTTTTGATGTTAACTGTGGTACACCTTTTTAAAAGTAGTAAATAGTGAATCACAAGACAATACAAATGGGAAAACGTACAAAACATACACATAAAAAAAAATATTAATGCAAATTAACAAATGAGAAACTATATTAGGGTTTGACAGGAGGTTCATTACTGGTTAATCGGATCACTTCCGTTATCGCTTACGACTATGGTTGGTCTTCTTACATGTACTCACAATTTAATATTTCTATGCTCGTCTCACTTTCCTAGTTCATTCAGGCGGTGACTTTTTGAAGATCTAGTTTTAATCAGATTGGCCAACCATATACGACATAATAGTATTGTCACTTAATAATTGGGCACTACCAAATTTATTGACTATTGCATATGTTATAAGAATGTTATTAAGTAATTAAATAATCTTACCTTTAAGGAAGAACGAGTTAATGGTGAATCATATCCATCAATTCTCGTACTTTCTGACAAATCATTGTCAACTTTTGGTGCATCCTTCCTCCCCTCTATATTGAACAAAATAACATTACAATTAATAATATATTTTGCAATTTAAAACTTGACATTATCGTCTGAAATTACACAAGTTTGACTTGTAGAAGTTTTACTAATAATATGCGCATGCACTTTAGAAAAAAAACATGCAAGTTATACGTTATACAACAACTCCGAAAAAGGCGGTCATTGACACCAAACACACGTTTGCTCTATTCAATTGTTTCTTGTAATTTAGTACTTGTACGTGATCTTTTCCCTTACAATTCAATCTCACTTAAACATGCAAACATGTCAACTATTATAAACGTATCACCGTATAACGTATCCTGCAATATAAACATCGATAGTTTGATTTTCAACTAACCTGTAATGTTCAGTTTTCTTGATCCGGAAGATATATATAACACATTGTGTTTGTAGAATACTGCTGAGTCGGCAACAGAATTGTCGAACAACAAATGAATTGTCTCAATTGGCACACTAAACGTTACAACGATGCAGCCCTTTTCTAAGCCAACAAATAGAACTTCTTCGTCGCCAACACGTAGCCAACGTGCAACCTCTTTGCTGATATCTTCAATATTATGTCTATCCAACCTTTTTCCCTCGATCTTGATCTTGACTTGTTCCCGTTCTGCAAAAATATCACATCAATTTTGAATTGTTTAGAAGTACGCGTACACTGATGATACAGGTGTTTTTTTTATCGTTATTGAAAATTGTCTGATTAGGCCAACATTGAATGTCTGTTTAGGGTTCCCTATTGACGAAACCCCCCCC
>JAUMGZ010166287.1:4020-15591 GCA_032359645.1 Pododesmus macrochisma
GATATTACATCTACTGCCCTTCAGAATGTATACATGTTACACGATATTACATCTACTGCCCTTCAGAATGTATACATGTTACACGATATTACATCTACTGCCCTTCAGAATGTATACATGTTACACGATATTACATCTACTGCCCTTCAGAATGTATACATATTACACGATATTACATCTACTGCCCTTCAGAATGTATACATGTTACACGATATTACATATACTGCCCTTCAGAATGTAAACATGTTACATTAGTTAAGTGAATTGAACCAACACATCATTCCCGAGGAAGTGAAAACGGTCATATTTTGATAAGATAAGTAAATTCGATAAAGAGAGCTTGAAAAAGAGGAGAGTTTATGCATTGAGCAAAACTACAGCAATGCACATAGTAGCATTTTAGAACACATCAAATATACGTATAAAGCAGTAGAACATCTGACAAGCAGAGCTAGATCTAAAGCGAGTGCCGGGACCATACTATACTTCAAACAATCTAGACAAAGTGCCAGACATACATTTTGTCTGATATAAAATCAAAAATAAAATTAAGGAAAAGTAGTATCCGATACAAGACATTTTCGCACGGTTTTTTTGTTGTTGTTGATTTTGTTAAAAAAAATATTGGGTGTTTGGTTTTTAGGAAATTGATTGGTTTAAACTTAAAGTATTGCATTAAAAAAATATGGGTTTGAGTGTAATTTATGAAAACTTAATAAATCTTTCAATGAGTTCATTAAAATATTTTAAATAAAGTTAATTCAATAAATCAATGATAGAAAGAAAGAAAACACAAACAATACAACACAAAAACGGAAGCATTACACGACACAGAGTGCTTTAAATGTTCATTCAACTTCATTCATTTTTGCATTTGTTATAACTTACTGTGATTATGAAGTGCAGAATTTCTTCACGGAAACGGAATAGTCGTCAGAATAGTCGGAATGAATACAAATAGAATGTTGTTGATTTTATTACCCTCTTTATGTTCTGTTCTGTATTTATACAAAGCATTGATTCCTTATCTTGGTTTGGTCCCGGCATATTGACACAGTCACCGGTACAGTCAAACAGATTTAATACAAAGATATTCAGCTTCCAATATTGGTGGTCTACCGCCTAAGGTCATAGTAATGGCGACTTTGTTAATGACAGTTCAAAAGATTATTTGGATCGCCGTATTTTATTCATTTTCATTGTCACTAAATCAACATGCACTAGAAACGTGTGACTTGGATTATTCTAATCAAATTGATAAATTTTCATCAGTCAGCTTTATTCGAATTACATTTTTATTGTGTTCCTCTTGATCATAAGTTGAAATTTATCCTTCGTCGTCGTTCACTTTTCACATTTTCAACTTCTCCAAAATCACTGTACCGATTTCAATCAAACTTAATCTGAGATATCTGTATGGGAAGGTTATGACTCGGCCTCTATTAGATACCACACAAGGACAATAATGGGAAAATGTGACACAATTTAAAAAAATCTCATAATTTTGGTACTAGAAGTTATAGAGTTTTAGTCAAAGTGAAGATGCCAATTAAAAGAAATAGGAATGAAAAAGATCCTACGAGTCATGGAATGAAAAAGGTGTTAATACCAACTTCGAAGGTTTCGCGTACAATATCAATTCAAACGAAGACGAATAAAGCGACAATCATTCATCGTGGAGTTTGCAGAACTCTAATGTAGATGTATTTTACCTGCAACAAAATATCTTAAATAGGTCAATGGCAACATTTTATTGATGGAATTGGTAATTTAAATTATCTTTACATATAATCAAATTTCATTACTATGTCCAGTGAAAATATCTTCAAAAATCAAATGAATGTGAACGTCAATATCCTTTCTGTGTCTCTTGGATATTTCTTATTTTATCTAATTGATTAGTGGTTTTATCGTCATAGCTGTGTGTGTGTGTGTGTGTGTGTGTGTGTGTGTGTGTGTGTGTGTGTTCTTCGTTCGCACTCTTCAATATTGTATTTCCGTGGGTTTTGTTCGAAATATCCCTGATGCATCCTTATACATATTGTATGTATGTACAAATGCATATACAGGAGTACATTAGTAGATACACAATGCATTTCAGAACACAATAACATTGTCACATAAGCGTCTTTATTTTATGTGTTTGCGTGTTCAAAGTATTGCAACATAAAACAATACATACAACGACTAAACGTTTTAAAATGAAAAACGTACTCGTGGATTTTAATATACTGAATGCCCTGCTATTTTGGTAAGTTCTCGACTGTTCTAGATTTATTTTTGCAGTTTAGTAATTTTATTCTTAGTCAATATTCCATACTGCCTATAGTACACGAGGAAAGATTCAGAGCGGAGCGTTGACCTCAATCTAGCTCCACTCTTCCATGCCTATGTTCTCTCGATGCTTCGTGTAACCAATGTATAGTGGGTCAAGAGATTTCGTCTTGTAGAGACGGATAATGGGACATACTAGGCCCGCAGACTTTATGTAATTACAGACACCAACAGTGCAATCATAAATCAATATATCCCTGAGACGTATTATTAAGATTCGATACATTTTAATTTGGGCAGAATGTTATCTTGCTTGTGTCTAAATCGTCCCTAACCCTACTTAAAACTATCAGTCTTGATGTCCGTCTCACATCGTGGATTTAATAATTAAGTGTTTTATATATGCTATGTATATGTAATGTTTTGGGATTTTTTGTATAAAGATAAAGAAAAAAGCACATTTTACTATCCTTTGTTTTGGCACTCTTTATGAATGAGGGAATGAGGTTTTATTACTTGTATCTTCAACAAACGTCTCTCACGTGGGTGAGTTTTCTACCGCTTTAGATATATGTCGGTGGTGCTATCTTAGTGTACAGGTAAGTATTTTTAAAGACCATTGTTCTTGATCACTGATCACACCGCCGGTGTTGCTCAATGTTTTACTGATCGCGGTCGTGAGCGGAAGGCGTGGGTTCGAACCCGGATCGAGTCAAACCTAAGATTTTAAGATTAGGCAATCTTCTCGCTCTCTGCTTAGTACTCATCATTACTGGGTAGGGGGACTGGTTGGCTCGGTGTCTGGATTATGTGATCGTGTGAAGTATCATGTTAATGTTTCTTTTGCGTGTGGTCAGTGAGTCACAACTATCAAATCGTCGTCATGGCGCAATTTCACAATAGCAGACACCGTCTCGATATGACCTAGATATGGGTTGAAGGGACGTTAAACCCAAATAATACAAACAAACGAACTTAGTCACTGATGTGTTGCTTTCGTGTTCTTTGTAGGGATATTCATCATTTTGTTTATTTTGTTTGGGGATTTTAAATGTTACTACAAAATTATAAATATATTTGTAATGTGTTTTGTTTAATTTGTTGAACTTTAATGAGAATTTATGTATAATAGATGAGTAAAGTTTGTACCGAGTACCCGTGGCAGACAGATCAGCAATATTGATGATTCAGTGTGTAACATTGATAATAACCTATCACTGTTTAAGTCGTCATACACATAGATAAGGAATCTTGACTTATATTGCCCTTCTGTTGAATGGATTTGGCGTTAAGTAATGATTTGCAACGTATGACATCTGTATAAAATACAGAGCAGATTGCATCAATTGTAATACTTTGCTACATGTGACACCTGTATATAATATTATGTTGCCATGACTATATGACTGTTATAAATGTTTGTCTTTGAACTTCTGAGCTTGAATATTCAAAGTCAATTAAGAATTCAATTAAAAATTGTCTTAAAGAATAAACTTGCGACGAATTGTACAGAAACCAACCATACAAATGAACTTGCTCTCGTGGTAGCGTTACCGCCTCTCAATCTTGACTTTTTCGACTCCATCTTCCTTTTTGTGACTCCATCTTCCTTTTTGTCTACAGCCTCAAATGATGCTGACTGCATTGGAACTAGATTTTGGCTTACTGACGGAAACAGTTATTTCTATTCACTGTTAGTGACGAAGAAAGGTTCATTATTTGTGTTCATATACATAACTTTGTTCTGATGTTTCTTTGTTGAAGGGATTCCTCGATAAACTAGGCATGCGTGTTTGTCATTTTGTTAATAAGTTTATATTCAATTGTGGCTTTTTGTTTTTTTCATTTTGTAAGCCATAGTTTGAAGACATCGACTGTGTTCTTCGTTCTCTGCGTACACTATAAGCATCACTATCAAAATCAAACATCAATCACTTTATTTTATTGATGATCAACGTAAAACAAATATTTATCAAAATGAGATAATTATAATATTTAGATTAATAAAGATAAATCAGCAGAGACTTATCAATTTATTTTATGCTGGTTTAGCTAATCACGTCTACCATCCCTCCCCACGTATACAAAACGAGAAACAAATTCAGCAATTGGAGCCCTATTGGCCTAAGAACATGCATGTAGTTTAAATTGTAAGAAACCACGTATCGGGGATTAACCGTGAGGACGCCAAGATGATCCACGTGTCGGTGTGATAAGCACAATCTGGACAAACACGTTTCATCTCTGCTCTACATTTGATGGAACTGAAAATCAATGAGAGAACGGACAATGTCACACAAAGACATGCATAACGCTACTTTAACGTCGTCATCTTGCGCTGTTAAGCAATTGTTCTCACGCGCTTGTGTTCTGTATGCAATATACGTAGGTATTGAAGTCGGTCCTAATTACTTCCTAATTCTTGTTTGCCCACGACGAATGTCATTAATGCACCTACTAATATCAAATTTACAATATTTGTTTAGGATGTGTGGGCATACGTGTCTTACTTAAGTGTAATTAAGAGGGAAAAAAGAGAATTTACGTTGTCAATGCACGTCATTTGATAGTTTTCCTTCACTTTTTTTTTATCATTTTACCACTGCTAGCACTTGCCTACTTATTGCATCTTTGTACGTTCGGTCCATAGCGGATATTTAAGAATTCAAGATTTATTTGAACATACATGTTGTATACTTTTTATTGTATGGATTATGTTGGATAATTATTTATTTCTTTAAAGAAACTAGATTCAAAAGCCTTGATATTGAAAGAAATTGTTGTGTAATATGTACGAAATAAGCCTAGTATACGTATCATACAGTATTTATAATGCATACACATATATATTTTCATTTGGTTTGACAATCGCCTCCAATATCCCTTCAAATGATCAACTTCAGTTATGAAGGCATAACTGCAGCATGTGCCAAAGTACCACGTTCTCGCTCGAGACATGTGAATGCGCGTAAAATAGTCCCACAGAAAACTTTATTTTAAACGTTTTGAACACCTTAATGACTATTGATTTATTGTTATTGTTTTCAATTTAAAGACAAAGAAACTTATTAGCAATAAACTGCATAGATGTTGCAGTTGTAGACCTACTGGTATAACTGCAACATGGGTCACAGACAAACAAACGCGCTCCATTCAGTTTGTCTGTGACACATGCTGCAGTTATACCAGTATGTTTGTAACATCTATACAGTTTATTGCTGAAATATTCCATAATGTGATTTAAGGATCATATAATTTTATTCAGCTCAATTTTTAACCCAAAATAGCCTGTTGCTGTCCCTTTGTTCACTACTCTGTGCTACGTTAAAACGGGTGTGAAAAAAAGGTAAATAAAGTTACATATTATAATATCAAGTGTTTCCCATTTTGAAGTTAATATGTGCATGGTTAAAGTGACCACCTCGGTCGCTCATTGGTAGATCATTCTCTTCGTGTTCCGTATGGCGGTGATTCGGTTCCTGACCGCGTCACTGCTAAGACGTTAACATTAGGCGATCTTCTCTCTCTTTCTTCTGTGTAGGAGAATGACTGGTTGGCTCGGGGTCAGGATAATGTGACCGAGTGAAGTAGCATATCAATGTGTCTGCTGTGGACATTTTTTATGAGACAGCACTATAAAATCACCATCTTTGCTTATACTGTCACAAGCAGACATCATCTATATATGTCTCACGTTTGTGAGTTGAAGGGACGCGGTATTCTATGGCTATGTCGTCTTACTTCTTTATACAAACAATATTTGCTTTTGAACCTTTTCTGTTGACAAAACATCGAAAATAACAGTATAGCAAAAATATTGCTTGAGTAAAGTCCACAAGCGGTTTTAACAATTTTATTAGCTTAATATGCAAAGGAGTGTTAGTGATTGCATTTTTTAAGGCTAATTTATTACGTGTGAATGTAAAGTACTCTTGGTTATTCGATTGGTTTCAGTTTTTTCACCATCAATCAGATTTACTTTCAGCTAAATGTCTAAATACTCAACAGAATTTATAGTTGAATGTCAAAAATATCTTCAAAGAAAAATACATGTGTGTAAACATTATCATTACGCGTATAGTACGTGTGTCGTAAATATCAGTATGAAATAACGCAACAAGATATGAAAAACTCATGACATAAATTCAGCTTTGCAGAAAACACATTACTACTATTGAAAGCATCCACAAAGCAAACTCCAATATATATTGCGCTAAAGGATCAGCCGTAAATAACGGCTTTAGTCACCTCGGAGAGCGCTAAAAACCTGGTTACAAAACAGAGAGGATGAATAATGCATACCAATACAGCGCAGTCATGAATAGACTTCTGTGGATAGGTCGTGTTAAGGAAAGCGTTGTGTTGAACTCTGTTCACATCGACATGGTGGTTTGTACTGCTTCGTGTATTGTTATCCGTGATGGATAGGAATACAAGAGACATTGTATGGATGTTGAGATTTATGCCATATTTAAATAAAATATTTGTTTTATCTAACGGTGCTAATCATGTAATATTTATATTATTAGTGAATTTTAAACCAGAGAAAAAATATTGATATGTATTAGATTTAGAATAATAATAATTAAAATGAAAAGAAATGCCATCAAAATTAATAATAAAAGCGTATGTATTGATGCAGGACAAAATGATAACATCGCAACAGCGCGTCCATAAAGGGTGATAGGAAACAGTACATATAATACATTAATGACACTGACTTGTCATATACCACTCATAATCATGAACAATCGTAGAATAAATCAAAAATTGCTAAATAAACCCACGAAAGCACATCCGCGTATAAGACGACTATTTTAAAAAGGCAATACCAGTTATACAAGTCTTTGACCGGGTACACTGCCCATGTTCCCTGTCAGGATCTTATGTTCCCTGAGCCAAAGGCATGTGCAGCCTGGCAAGTTAACCAATCAGGATACGACATTTATTTTTGTAGTATGACAGTAAGTAATATCTGGTATACAGGAAGTCAGATTGTATTACCACATGGCTGTAACAAGCTTTGATTTATATATATATTTTTTTTCAATTCTCTTTCCTGGTACCACTTTTCTTCCAGTATACTAACGCTTTTTCTTGCTGTTTTATTCCTGTTAGCAATTTTGTTCCCGAATTTATTTCAAGTGGTTTTTTAACTATGTGTAAAAATAATTGAAAGAATGTTTTATACGCTAAACTATGATGCCGTTATATGTTAGAATAGATATAACATGAAGTATCTCGCTGTGTAAGTTGTGCATTGAATAAAGTGTTCGCCTTATGACGAACATAGTCTATATGCCTTTATCGGCTAATAGTTCCGAATATATGCCATTTACTTTCATTTTCATTCTCGAGGAGATTTGTGTAATATAAGTAGTGTTGTAACGAAAGGCTGTTATCCCATTTATTGTTCCTTTGTTGAGTTTTGCTCCAAAAGCAGAAAACAAAATGCAGTATGTCCAATAATCCAGGCTTGACTAGGGCTGTCTCCAGTTGAATTCGGCACCTTAATGATGAATTGTTAAATAATTGTTCCAATGCATTGTATCACGCTGTCATTCGCCACGAGAGTGTCATTTCAGGTGAACGACCAGCTATTATGTCTAATTCAGGCTCTGTCGACGTAAGATGCCGTAAAATGTACAAGTACATATCAACCATTGTAGCATCTGCAGCACGGACACATATGTGTAGTTAGGAAAAAGAAGAACAAATTGAATTTAGATATGGTAGATCTAGAGATATAATGTAGCTTTAAAAAAGGAGCCAAAAAGAGAAGCAGTTAAGAATTAAAAGTACTTTCAGTTTCTAGATATGTACAAAATGTAAAATCTTATATCAGAGTGATTATGAGCACATGTTTCCGTATGTATATGTTACCCGTTGATTTATTTTCCAAACTCTAGACCTACCATATTCATAACATAAATATTATGAAGCGAGGATAATTAGAGAGAAAACGGCATTTTCCTAACATACAGGTTTGACAACTTTATAATATGATTGGAAGCGCTTTTCAAGATCCTTCTTCCCCTCCCTTTTTGACACTTCGACCTTGTCTCAGGTTGTGTCAATTCTACTTCTTGGGTGTCTATTTACATGTATGACGGCCAGCATCCATAGACGAAGGTTGTGTTGTAGCTGGATTTCGAATCTTGTACGAGTTTTTCTCAAACGGATACGTTTTCTGGTGGTACATCTCCATTATCCCGGTATTGGTTTTTTAATGTTGACTTTGTTTTTTTGTTGATCATATTTCGTCTTTTTCTGATTTCTCTGGATGAGAGGAAAATGTTAAGTTTGATCACAAGCAGACACAAGCATGTAAGGCATGTACACATATCTGTACGCTTGCTGTGTTTTACAACGCATTAATTCGTGTTTACCATTGAGATAAAGTAGTAATATAAGAAAAACCCAGAAAACGCCTAACTCAGGAATGAAGCAGCAATTCCAAGCGAAATTAAGTACCAGGACATAATGAAACATGATCCAATACAACGGGGCTACATCCTACATTTCCTAAAATTTACATTGGGGCTTTAATTTGCTACATAATATGTATATGTATTTAGTAAACAGTCCTTGCTCACAAACCAGACAGCTCAACTGCTCCTCTTAAGGACACAGTGTTCTTTGCCTGGCATCTTCCTTTCAACCTTTCGGACGCAGATAAATGATTCGATAGTTTCAAAAATGAATAAAGTTGGCAATGCATAATTCATGAAACTGGATGTGAAAGCCAGGTTTTCCGCTTGAGTGACGAGGAGATACTGCTATAACATTGATGAACGCTATCTTGTTGACCTCATCATACTCCAATGATAGTCAAGGTACAGTGTTTGGCAGTTAATATAATTTGAAATGTACGACTCTAGAACAAATAAACCCTCAAATTCATTACGGTAGAATTATTCGCTGCCATTTTTCCATAACGAGTACTAATCTTAACAACGATCGCCTAGAGACTAAAGGTTAACGCTTACCATCCCATCAACGCTACAGAAAGCGATCAGGACGGACGCTGACCACCCATAAAATCCCCCGTTATGGCCTTCTAATTAGATGTTTTATTCATGGCCGCCAATACACAGAAACTTAATCTCTATGTAGTTACCAGTTGTGAAAAGTCACTGATCGTTTATCGCTATCGTTAATGAAACAATCTCTAAATGAAACTCGCACGATGCGTCAACCCATCACTGGTAGCTTCCTGCCGCAGGAAGGTGTCGCTTACATCCACGACGATGCCATGCATATCGTTCGCAAAGAATCAAGCATGTTCTGAAAACAGCAAATCTTATAGTATTGCATGGACATGCATACGCCTGACAATCATATATGTTACATGAATCTTAACTTGCACACACTCCCTTAGTAGTTCATAAGTGTCGTTTTGAATTAACGAAACATCAAATTTCACTTATTTATCCAGTTGCACTCCTGTTCTATTCAAATATTGTAATGTATATGTACTGTGTACTATTTTAGGTTGTCCGTTCTTTTAATGAGTTTCCGTTTTATGCAGAATTGAACCGTAAAGACCAAGTGGTTAGGGTGTTCGCTTAGTTCTAGTAGACTGGTGCTAGGATCTTAGGTTGTTGGCTCGAATCCCGGTCGCGTCAACACCTAAGACGTTGAAATTAAGCAAACTCCTCGCTAAACGCTCAGGATAACTGGGTAGGAGGAGGACTGGTTGGCTCGGTGTCATGATAATGTGACGGAGTTAAATATCATGCCAATGTGTCTGCGGCGTGATATTTCAGTGAGACAACACTATAAAGTCGCCAAAAGTGCGCACAGTCACAAGCAGACACCGTTTCGATATGAACTATGCATGCGTTAAAGGGACGCTAAACTCCAATAAACAAACATCAAACATACATACAATCATTAAATGTCCGTTGATTGAATTAATCAATCTGTGGTTGTAGCTCGCCTTGAATATCTTTGTGATTTAATTGTATGTGTTTACTGCAATTTGATGTTTGGTGGCGTTTTCCTTTGTCTCCAGTCCTTCTGATTCACATGTAATTTTTTCTAGAATTAATTGTGGTACATTCGTTCTCATAAATACAAAAGTCCCATGATGGCATCATTCGATCGTTGCTGGCACCATATTAAGTTTGTAATGTGTGCCCCAGCCTACTTAGTTTCATTTCAGTGTACACATTGCCTGTTGTAAAGAATGTGCAGTATCGTTTACTCAATAATTTTACTAAGTCCAATATCTTTGTGACGAGTTTAATGTGTAGAATGTTGTTCATATTCGTTTGGAATTTTCCCGGTGGTCATTCCCCGTAATTCCCGACGCATAACTACGGTCCCCAATCCCCTAATTTTTTATTTTTATTTTTATTTTATTTTCTTCCCGGCAGTTTAAGTTGGTTTAGGTGATGCTGTTGTAAAATGCGAGAACACTGATTGTTCATCAATGTCATTTTTCATATCCTTAACTATATGTGGAATCTATGGATCTATATCTTTTTAGTCACTGTTTTCAGCTTTATGCTACTAGGTTATGTCCAATTTTCGTGTTTCCAATTGCCTTTTGTAAATATGTATATACGTTTTATTTGTTTAGAATTTAATGGACACTATATTTGAGCGGTTGGTTGTTGAGATGATATACATCGCCATGAAGTGTATTTATTAAATTTTTAAATGTATGCCTATACTTAAAACTTCTAGTCTCATGCAGGAAGTGGGAAGGTTGTGGCCTCATTAATCGGTTTAACCACACCGCCTGGTTTCGTACTGGGTGACCGTCCTAAGTCGGTCCGCATGGATTACCAGTCTTGAGGACTGTTGTGATGTCAATTTAATTACATTGTGGTTCTCAATTGTTTGATACAGTTATTGTTTGTTTGTCGAAGTCTCTCGTTCTGTTGATTCCACTTATACCGGTTTTTCATATGTTAACTTCGATTTGTACTCTAATTACAACATTGCATTTAATCGCCTATTCTAATTTCATTTTCTCTTTAGCGTCTATTAATAACGGCTGCTTCGAAGCAAGATCTGGGGTTTGAGACGGGGGTGTCTCACACAGAGTATTGGCTCTTTCCTCATTCCTCGTCCGAATGTACAGCAATGAATTCGTGAGATACGATTTAAAAAAAAAATACAACAAACACATAAGATATATGATTACAAGTTTGCTTTGAATATATGAAATGTGATTTAAAGTGTTGCCATACACCGAAATGACACGGAAGCATCGCGGCGGGTGACACATGTGTAGCAGGAAACGCTTACCATATCATGAGCACCTGGTTTCGCTTCTAGTTTTTT